>VWZI01012382.1:120062-208356 GCA_013396835.1 Psilopogon haemacephalus | reverse complement strand
CCCCCCCCCCGGCTAGTCCGCGCTCGGGGGCCGGCGGATGGCACGTGGCGCCTCCGCAGCGCCCTCCTGTTCCCGGGACCGGCCGGGGTTCGGTCGCTGCAGCCGCACACCCACCCTCTCCTCACACATAGCCCTGTCGGAGAGGGGCGGCCTGCCTGGCACGCTTCCTGCGAGGGAACGGCTTTGAGCCCCCGCTGCCTGACCACCGCGGTAGCACGGCTGCTGGGCAGGAAGGGCGCGAGAGGGGGCTGACGGGCGGCCTTCGCCCAGGCGCGCTTGTGAGAGGCAGGCCCCTATCCCCTGCTGTTCGCTGCCTCTCGTCATCCCTTTACCTAAACCAGAACTTGGGGCCGCTTGTCGGAGCAGGGTGTTTCCTGCAGTTGTTGTGAGATGACCGAGTGACCTCTGGTTTCGGCATCGGAATATTGGGTTGGAAGTAACTCACCTCTTTTTTGACAAAGTCTTCTTGTCCTGCACGCTCAGTGTGCCGTCATCGTCGCTGCACTTTCATAGTGACGTGGTGTTGTTTTGTTTTTTGTTGTTTGTTTGTTTTATCTGATTATCTTCCAGGAAAAAACAATGTAATCTCTTGTAGTGAAGTTGTTGCTGTGGTAAGACAAGAGGCGATAGAAACTCTTGGGCGTTTCACCTGCTGCATTCTTAACCCTCCTGGCAGCTTGGTTATTAGCTTCCAGGATAAGAATGAATGCCAGAGCAAACTGATGATTAATCCAAAATGTAGAGCTCTTCTCCTGTGGCTCTTCGTTATTTCACGTCTTCAACATTTGAATAAATGCTTTAGTAATTAGTGAAGGGTTTAAGTGCAATTGTGAAGTGAGTACTCAAGGCACTCAAATAATGATAAATAAGTTGCTATTTGTTGTGCTGGGTTGTTTCAAACATGCAAATACAATATAGTAGTGCTTTGATAGCTAATCTGAGGATAAGAAATTGCCGTTAAAGTAGACTTCCCCAGTAAGTAAGTATAATGAGAGCCAAAGTTTCAGGGATAGAAGAGGCAATAACTAGATGGGTTGAAAAAGAGTATTTATGTGATGCTGGTTAAACATAACTTCAACAGTCTGGTTCTCCTTAATGGTTTAGATTTCTTTTGTGACCAGTGTTGGCATTTAGCAGATTATTTCTGCTTTCTATAAGCTCTTGCACAGCAAATTATGTTGCTTGAATGCTTCACTGCCAGATCCTTACATGTGTGTAGGATCATGGATGCATGCTTCTTGCAACTGCAAGTCATTCATTGGGAACATTAAGCTGGTTAAGTGCTTGTCTTGCATAAACAAACCTGATTTTTAGTAGCATAATCATACACGTTCTTTTTATAATAACATTTAGATAATATGTATGAGGCTCTGTAGGTAGAGGGGAACGAAGATGGAGACAAGGGTCTATCCAGTGGGTCACCCATAGCTTGTCGCTCACCCTGACACCTTAGGACTTTTTCAATGAGGAAGCAAAGGAGGGTAATTGTAGGAGGTGGCTCTCTTCCGAGGGCATCCAAGGGGCCCGTTTGCAGACCAGACCCATCCCACAGAGAAGACTGCTGCCTGCCTGGAGCTCAGGTTAGAGATGTAAAAAGGAAGCTTTCTGCTCTGGTACAGCCCTCTGATTATTACCGTTTGTTAGTTATCTAAGTTGGTTATGATGAGGTTGCAGAGAGAAGTCTAGAGACAATTAAGGACTTCAAAGCATTGGGGTGACTAGTTACAGGCTGCTGTGCACAGGTGGTATTTCCATCAGTCTTTCAAGTGGCAGGGAAAAACACAAAGAGGGTGGAAAACACACCTGATTAACATGTGGCTCAGAAACTGGTGCCACCATTGGAATTTTGGGTTCTTTGATCATGGGGAAGTTTTTATGACACCTTTCTCCGAGGGGGAAAAGGATCCTTGCACAGGAGTGGGTGTGGCTTGTTGAAAACTAGGCTCGAAGGGGGAAGGGGATAAAACAGGGAGCCTAAGAGAAGAGCCTAAGGACAGCTAATCCGAAGGTTTAGAATTCACTGGGAATGGAAAGATAGCAAGAGTTAAAACTAGTATCTTAACTCCCTCTCTGAAATGCTTATATATCAATGCATGGATTTGGGGAATAAACAGGATGAGTTGTAGATCAGCGTTAGGTTAAATGACTATGATATAATTGTGATTGCTGAAACGTGGTGGGACAGCTCCCGTGAGTGGAATGTCATGGATAGCTATATACTGTTTAAAGAAGACAGACCAGCAAGGCAAGGTGTGAGAACAACTGAAGTGTATTGAGTTCTATCCAGGGAGGGAGGTAGAAGAGACTGAAAGCTTTTGAGTAACAAGGGATGTGAAAATGGATGAAACTGTTGTGGGTGTCTACTATAGACTACCAAACCAAGAAGATGATGTTGATAAGGCCTTTTACAGTCAACTGGAGGTAGCCTCTAGAACACACTCTTTGGTACTCGGGGTGACTTCAGTTGCCCTGATGTTTTCTGGAAAGCCTACACAGCTAGGCATGTTCAGCCTAAAAGGCTCTTGCAGTGTATCCATGATGATAACTTCTTGACACAAGTAGTGGGGGAACCTACAAGGAGAGGTACGGTGCTGGACCTTGTATTAACTAATAAAGGAGGATTGGTTGGGGACATAATGACTGGGAACCACCTTGCTGACAGTGATCATGACACAGTGGAGTTTAATATTATGTAAGTTAGAAGCAGGGCAATAAGTAGGATTACAGCCAGGCTAGCTTTGTACTCTTCAGAGATAAACTTGCAGGAGAAAACTCTGGAGGGTAAAGGAGCCCAAGAAAGTTGGCCAGTTTTTAAATGCTGCTTCCTCCAAGTCCAAGATAGGGTCATTCCCTTGAGTGAAAAATGGAGTAGATGTGCTAAGAGACCTGCATTGATGAGCAAGGAACTCAATTTACAGTTTGTAGAAGAAGGGACTTGTCACTTGGGAGAACTATAGAGAAGTTGTTAGGGCCAAAGCCCTTTTAAGAACTAAAACTGGCAAAGGAAGTAAAAGAGAACAAGGAGAGTTTCTTCAAACATATCAGTAGTAAAAGGGAGAATAGGAAAAGTGTAGGGCCACTGCTGAATGAGAAGGCAGCCCTGAGAACTGAGAAAGCAGAAAAGGCAGAGTTGCTAAATACCTTATTTTCTTCTGTCTTTACTCCTGAGACCAGCCCACGTGAACTCCAGACCTTGGATAAAGGAGAGAAAACCTGAAGGAGGGAAGACTCTCCACTAGTCAGTGAACACTGGGTTAGGGAGCAGCTACACAAGTTGGATATACACAAGTTCATACGTCCTGATGAGATGCACTTGAGCATTGACAGAACTGCTTGATAATGTCACTCTACCACTCTCCCATCATTTTTGCAAAATTGTGGCAAATGGGAGAGGTACCTGAGGACTGGAGGAAAGCCAGTGTCACTTCAGGCTTCAAAAAGAGCAAGAAAGAGATTCAAGTAAATGATAGACCAGTCAGCCTCACCTCCATCCCTGGAAAAACCATGAAGCAGCTCATTTGGGGGTCATCTCTAAGCACATGGAAGAAAAGAGGGTTATCAGGAGTAGTCAGCATGGATTTATGAAGGGGAAATCAGGGTTGACTAATCTGATAGTATTCAATGATGTCATAACTGAATGGGTAGATGCAGGGAGACCAGTGGATGTAGTCTACCTTAATCTTAGCAAGGCTGTTGACACTGTCTCCCATAACATCCTTGTGAGCAAGCTCAGGAAGCATGAGGTAGAAGAGCAGGTGGACTAGGAACTGGTTACACAATAGAGTGCAGAACCAAGTCCATCTGGAGACCTGCATCTAGTGGAGTCCCCCAAGGATTAGTGCTGCATCCAGCCCTGTTCAGCATCTTTATCAAAGACATTGATGAGGGAACAGAGAATCTGCCCAGCAAGTTTGCTGAGAGAGGCTTGGCTGATACACTTGAAGGGGGTGTGGCCATTCAGTGAGACTTGGACAGACTGGAGAGCTGAGCAAAGAGGAATGTAATGAGGTTCAACAAGGATAAGTGTAGAGCCCTGCACTTGGGAAGGAATAATAAACAGCACCAGTACAGGCTGGGAGGTGATTTGCTGGAGAGCAACCCTGTGGAGAAGGACCTGGGAGTCCTGGTGGATAACAAGTTATCCACGGGGCAGCAATGTGCCCTTCTGGCCAAGGAGGCCGATTGGATCCTAGCTTGCGTTAAGAGGAGCGTGGCCAGCAGATCGAGGGATGTTCTCCTTCCCCTCTACTCTGCCCTAGTGAGGGCCCACCTAGAGTACCACATGCAGTTCTGGGCTCCCCAGTTCAGGAGGGACAGGGATCTGCTTGAGAGAATCCAACAGGGCTATGATTAAGAAACTGGAGCACTGCCTTATGAGGAAAGGCTGACAGACCCGGGACTTTTTTAGTCTGGAGAGGAGAAGACTGAGAGAAGATGTAATAAATGTATATAAATATATATGGGGGCTGGCTGTCAAGAAGGAAAGGACAGCCTCTTTTCACTTGCACCCTGTGATAGGACAAGGGGCAATGGATGTAAACTACAGCACAGGAAGGTTCCACCTGAACATGAGGAAAAGCTTATTTACTGTAAGGATCACAGAGCACTGGAACAGACTCCGCAGAGAGGTTGTGTAGTCTCCTTCTCTGGAGACTTTCAAGACCTGCCTGGGTGCGTGTTCCTGCATGACCTGCACTAGATTCTATGGTCCTGCTCTGCCAGGGGGCTTGGACTTGAAGATCTCCAGAGGTTCCTTCCAATCCCTAACATCCTGTGATCATTTACATTATCTAAGCTTCTGTCCAGTAATGTTTTGAATAAACCCTATACATTATCTGATTAAGAATTAAGATATTCTTTGAAGTGAAAAAATACATTATGGTTTGATATATGATGGCAGTTGTCATTTGGAGGGCTTACGATCCTTTGATGTAGGTTGCTTTTAGTTGTAAGGGTTAAGATAATAAGGATTTTTAAAATTACTTAACTACTGTAAATAATTGCTTAGTAGGTCTGTTTCTGTAGTAATTCCAGTGATCTAATTATTTCAGCATTTTTACTGTTGGATAGTAAAGCTTAGGCTGTAAAGTATTTGACAAAAAAAAAGGTCCAATGACAGTTGCAGTTCTTTAGATGATGATATACTGTTTCTCAGGCAATAGTAAGGGTCTCTGATGGAAAAACTTGTAGAAAACAGTTTTACAGCAGATGTTTTCCACTAATGTTCTTAGAATACGGTTTGGCATTTTATTCACTTCTGTAATGTGATGTCACCAAAATTTGGAAAGGGCCAGAGATCCACTATGTCAGTGGATTGCCTGTCATAATTTCTCAGACACCAGTTGACAAAGAACAGTTAAATTTTACATCCTTTTGGGCTGTGTTAAGATCAGTTTGCTTTCAGAGGCCCATCATAAAAGATTAGGTGGCCAGATTCAGGTTGCAGGGGAAAAACTGATTTCCTGGGAGGCTTGAAAATCTGCTGTACTTTGTTTTTCCAGATGTCTTAATCTTATCTTTTTAGCAGATTTTGTGGGATTTTTTTTAGGTTTTGCTGATGCTAATTTAGCAACATGTCTGTATTTAATCTTTGGACTGAAAAATAGCAAAGCTATAAGCAGATGAAGCTACATTAGCTTCCACAGCTATGTCTTAAGATGATAAGACATTGTATGTGGTCACTATTTGTGTTCTTGAATGTATAAACAAGAACTCCTCTGCACACAAGTGCAGGCACTGAACTCTTCTTTCAGAGACAGAGTTTCTGCTAACACTGAACTTCGCCTCAGAGCAGCTTCTGTCAGAACAATGGAATGAGGAGAGCAGTACATGAACGTGACCTGAAAATACAAATTGATTTTTGATCATTCTCACTCCTTTGCGAGACTGGTTTTAAAGCTGCTAGGACAGCTCGTGGAGTTTTTCAACTCATGACAGTGCAACAGGCTAGGCTGTCTATTGGTTTGCATTTGAAAGTTATTGTCTGTGTCGGAGACCTGTGCCTGCAGGACCTGCAAGTCAGATGAAATTGGAGAGCTGCAATTTAGGTTTCTGGTTTGGATGGATGTGTGCGCATTTCTGTGTTAACTAAGTTCTCGTCTATGAAAGATTACCTTTCCCCTTTCAAAAGTGTGGTGATGTCTTTAGAAAAGAGAGATGTTTTTTTTTTTTTTGGAGGTCTTTTAGGGAAAAAAAAAAATTTCAAACCCCCCCCCCCCCCTCCCCCCTTTTATTCCTGAAGCCATTGCTTTTTGCTTGTCTTGTTACAAATGCAAATATTTTTTAAAATAGTGTTACCAACCATTATGGGAAGAATAGCTAAAAATCGTTTAGAGCTATTTGGTTTTCTTTTGCCTTTTAAAGAGACATGTGAAAGTGTATTAAGAAGAGGAAGAAAAATAGCATAGTAATCACATTTGAAAGGCTCTGTAGACCAGTGCTCAGTGTTACTGTTTTCAGGTTAAAATGTATGACTTCATATGTGTAGAATAGGTGGTCAAAAAGCTTTTATTAAGTAGTTACAGTTACCAGCATGTCTTTTTTTGCTCTACCATTGCATGCTGAAGTTTGTGACTGCTACCTGTTGTAACACTTTAGAAGTTATAGTCATGCCAAGAAAACAATTTTCCATTGAAATCACGTGCAAATGTTAAGCCTTTACTCTTTATACTTTTTATTGGGGCTACACTACAGCTACAGTGTGCCCTGCTCCAATAGTGAAACATTTCAGCTGCTACTTTTTACTTTCATTGATCTTCAAGATTTTGGATATTAGTATAACTGGTTTGCATAATAATGCAGTTTAAAGTTGTGCGCAGATTGACGCTTCAGAAAACTTGGAGTGAGCTAATTAAAGGTACCAACTTTCAAGAGATAGATTATTCTTTAAGATTGAAAACAACCATAATGATAAGACTATAGTATGCTACAGTTCTACAGGACACGTTTTTCAGCATGTGATGTTGTAAAATAACTTACACAGGTCAGGAAACTGTAGAAATTCAGATGATAAGGTTATTATGGTATTGTAGATGGTGAAAGTAATCCATGTAGAATGTGAACTCCCTTTATATAAAAAACACTTGATTTTGTCCATAAATTTAATGTTACATTATCACTACTAGGAAATAGTATTTCTGAATGTTTCCATGTGGACAATTGCAAATTTTTAACTCATTACCATTAAAACTGCTAGTCATGTTTTAAAGTATTTCCAACTTGTAAAATCATCTCAACAGAAAAATGAGGACTATGATAATTGTTCTTTGTCAACACAGATGTTGACCAAGGAGACACCGAGGGTAGATAGTAAGAGTATACTAGTTTAATCATATATATGTAAGAGTTATGTCAAAGTATTTCAGTTCATGAACTGATTACTTACAAAAATTTCAAGGAAGTCACAGGTATTGTTATTATTATTCTTTCTTGTTTAAATAACAGCTGCTATTGCATATCTTTATACCTGCTTAATTACATTAAAAGCAATATATATATAATTTTAATGACACTATCTTTGCTAGAGTGGTACAACTTTATGTTGCAGACCAGCTATGCCTTTAGTTTGCACAATTAAATCTGAGTTTGTCTGTAAATGCTTGCTTTCATCAGATTTCCAAAATGTATGCTTTAGTATTGTTCTTGCTGTGGGATGATAAGATACTGCTACATATTTAACTAGCTCTCAAGTTTACTTCAAAGCAACTGGGAAAGCGTGCTTATGTATTGTAACCTGCTAAAGTTCCTGGCAGTAGTGCATCATGTAGTTCACAGTCAGATAGCTTTGACTTGTAGTTAGTACTTGTGTGGCTTACAATTGTTAGAAACCATGCAGAAAAATCCCGTTTTACTGTAATTACCTGTTCTTCATGCTTCTGGTGTGTGAGGTATGTTCTGCTGCAAGCCCTGTGTGGTTGGTGTTTACAGTTGACAGCAGAATTGCCATTTTGAGTTGGTTTGCTACTGCCAGTCCTCATTAGAACTCTAAATGATACTCTGTTGCAGAGAGTGGGTTGCAGTCTTGCCGTCAGTCTTCCATACTTGGAATATATTGCTGATTTCTTGTTTTGAAACTAACTTGGATTTGCTCACAGTTGAATGAAGCTTTCTTAACTGCAAATTAGAAACATATGATGCTTTTCTTATTACAGGAAGGAAGAAACAGAAACTTGCCAAAGAGAGAGCAGGGCTTTCCAAGGTAATATTTTGTTCAATAATACAATGCTATTTTGAAAGGTATTTCATTTGTATTATTTGTAAAATTTCTTTTAAGATCTACTTTGATTCCATCATTGCAAACACTTTTGCAGCTAGGCAGTGTTTAGTTTTCTTAATGCTTACAAACATAATGAGTTAGTTGTTCCTTTTTGTGCCTTATACCAGAAAGTACAACATTTACTACATTATTTGATGGCATTTTGTTCCTTGCAGTATGTGCAAAGACTTTTCAGACTTGAAATTCATAGATGTGAAACACCTATAACTGAACTGGATTTTTTTTTTTGCTCTGAGTATTTGATAATTTCATTCCTTATCACCAGTGTATCCTGGAAGAAAAGATAGATTTATCTTAATAATTATAAGAAATAGAGTTTTGATAAATTTATATTTGCTACCAAAATGTGTACTGAATAAACTGAGTAGAGGTATTTCAGGCTTTCCATGTATAGTTTTTGATGCAATATGATACCCAAGTCTGATCTTCATAAACATTCTGTGTGCATTTAACTTAGTGGTGTGATTTTTTACTACTTTCAGTGTAACAGTATGGTTGCATATGTGCTTGATTTCAGTTGAGGATGTTTTCTGCTAAGACGGTTATTAACTGATGTTTAAGGGCCAACTTCAGTTTTACTATGTGTATTATAGTTGCCTGATCTGAAAGATGCCGAAGCAGTTCAGAAGTTTTTTCTTGAGGAGATTCAACTTGGCGAGGAACTACTAGCTCAAGGTAATAGTGTGTTGGGGTTTTTTAAGGGTGCTTTACCTAGGGTTCTTACCCTTTGCTAGAAGGTGATTTTTATTTACTAAGTTGTTCGGGGAATCAAAGTCACCTAGGAAAATGTGTTTACTAACCTGTGTTCAGAAGTTCCAGCAAGGAAGGAGGAAAGAAGTGTGGATTAATTTTCAGTAGTTCAGTCCACTGTTGATGGTTGTTTTATCTTAATACTTTACAATGTGAAAGAAAGTTGATTGCAGAATGTTGTGATTTCCCATATAGGTGAATATGAGAAAGGAGTTGATCACTTGACCAATGCCATTGCTGTTTGCGGGCAACCACAGCAGCTACTACAAGTTCTGCAGCAGACTCTCCCACCACCAGTGTTTCAAATGCTTCTTACTAAGCTCCCTACAATAAGCCAGGTATGTGAAATGTTCCTTATTGGTTTGGTTTGAAAATAATCAAACTACTTCTCTTATCTGTTACATCAGTCTCAAATATTATTTTGTGTAATGTGTTTTCTGTACATTCTGTTAGATTACAAGAAGCTATCTTTCACCCAAAACATTTTTAAAAAGTCTATGAAAGAATTACGTAGGATTAATGAAAAACAGGGTGAAACAGAAATACAAAACTTCTCTCATGCATAGGGTAAACTATGCTCTTCCAAATCAGAGAAACCTGACAGATACTGTATGCAGGTCCTCTGTTTCCCAAATGCTATTGGTGGGATCAGAAAAGCAGTAACTTTTCTTGCACTGGATCTTGAGTTTTGTGGTTTGGATTTTTTTTTTTAATTGTATATCTACAAGTGTCTGTAAGTGCTATAAAACTACATTAGAATTTATCTGTTGTTTTTTCTAGTCTGTTGCTTCTGGACAGCTATTAACACGAAGTGTTAACTAGCATTGGAGCATGTGACAGTTTGGGAAGCTTAGGGATTTTTGTGATGATAGAAGAGTTCATAGCTCTGTATAAAATACCCTCCTTTCTTAGCCTGAGTAATGTGCAGGTAACATTGTAATATGCTAGCAGGCGAGTCTGTTGTAAAATAAATACTGGCTTTTTACATTCTTGGAAATGCAAGAGTACTTCCTGATGGTGTTACCTCACATAAAGCAGAGACTCAGTGCTGTGCATCAGTCAGCTCTCTTTACAGGTCAGGCCTGGTTACATTTTGTTTTTAGGTCTGTGTAGTTAGTAAAAATGCTGAAAAATTCCAAGTACACAAGATGCAAAGGTCTGGGAGAACAGTAGAGTAAGAATGTTTCCTTAGAGGACAGTTCACTTGAGGCTGATAACAGGATATTATTTGCCAGACTTTGGCTTTGTTAGGCCTTGCACAGTACATAATTTCTGCAGAACTGACTTAAATTATGTCAAATAGATTACCATTTTTAACATTAATCAAGTTTGCTCAGTAATTACACTGCTTAATATTCAGTGTAAAATTACATTGCTTGATAATCAGTTGCATACTGTCAATTTTATGTAATTGTGAATGAGTTTTTCTCCTTCTTACAGAGAATTGTAAGTGCACAATGCTTGGCTGAAGATGATGTTGAATGAGGTCACACCACAACGGGGGGAAAAAATGTTTTCTTACCCCAGAAGATGAGCATCAGTAGGGGGATAAAGGGGCAAACATGTTAGCTAATGGACTGTGTACCACATCGGGTTCTACCAGAGTTAAAATTAACTTTGTGTAGGTGGGTTTCACAGGATTTTATTTATTATCCCAGTGAAAAGTGTATTTTGATAAGGATTCATTTTATAAATACACTGTGTTATGAAAGTATCACTAACTTCATTATTATTAAAATATGCAGTTGTAATGTTGTACATATAAAGACATAAAACTACGACCTATTAGAAACCCAATTCTCATTTTTGGAAAAAAAAAAAAAAAAAAAAAAAGACAAAATTATGGCAATAAAGATTTATCTGCACTTGTGTGTCCCTATGGTACTACTTTAAATTTCAGAACATTTGAGTGTGAGATCAAATGATCTCAATGTGACTCAACATTAAAATTTATTTTTAATGTTATGGCTGGCTTTGCAATGCTTTTAATTAAGTTTAAACGCTTGTGTCATTTCCTGAGAAAGCAGACGTGATCATTTAAACAGTAACAAATCACCCTAGAAAAAGATGCAAATTGGAATGGTAATATATGACTGACTGCAGAAAGAATGACAAATCCATTTCTGTCAAGAACAATGAAATCTAAAATTTTGCAAGTCAAAACTGTATCTGGCAAACATGAAAGCTCTGTTAATGAACGTGTGTGAAATAAAGCTGTTCGGAATAGAACGTGGGGCAGATTGTAACAGCACAAGGCTTTTTTTGGAAAGCTTGGAACCTTTTTTGCAAGATAGGCAGTTAACATTTCAGTCTCTAGTCTTCAACACTATAGAAAACAGCTTTTAAGTCTTTGACATTTAACTTAAAATTGCACTGATAAGACAATCATATGCCCAGGCTAAACCAGCTAAAGGTACTAGTTCTAATTAGAAAGGTGATGTGAAATTTGAGTATGGTTTGATACTGGGAACTTGAATTAGGTACATTTTCCTTTTCACCTGAAGAGGGAACAAGTCATATAGATCAATGAGTAGCAGAAGTATACTTCTGCCAGCAAGTTTTCCGTGGACAGTTGCGTTCTATATGTGAAAACAGATTGGCTTCTGCTGTTCTCTAACTTTGTGTTATCACCACTCAGACGGCAGAAGAAAATTTAAAATGTAACTTTACTTTTGGCATACTGACTTGTTTTGACTTTAGAAGAACACTTGAAGTGTCTTTCAGATCCAGCTTATAGCTTGTGCTAATGATGCCAATACATTAATAGTAAGGTACTAGGTGGCATAGTCCAAGTAGAAGTGAGATACTTGGAGCACTTCAGCCAACGTTTCCATCTGTCTCATTTCATCCTCTTCTAAGTTTCTGCAAAGGTAGATTTTTCCAAGGCGTAGGTCTTGATGTTTCAGAAATTTCTAACACAATTTTTGAGAGGTTAACTGGAAAATTAATTCATGGTCAGCAGTTTAGGAGTAGAAATGGCTCATATTGAGTCAGTCTGCTTAAATGGTTTGCCATGAAAGAGATGTTTTCCCTTTAACCCCTTGAAAACACTTTTTCCCTATATTTTGAGGTGCTAGTCAATCTTTGCCTAGTGGGACAAACACTGAAATTAATGTCTGGTACAAACAAAAGTTATTGTAAACAGAAGTGTAGCTTAATTTTTTTGTTGAGCTTGAATTTCTCAGGTGGCATAGAAGTAAAAAGAAAACTTAGTATCCGTAATCTTCAGGTGACAATGGCTGATTTGCTCTTTTATTTTAGAAGGACAAACTTATTCCGCACCTAGAACACTTAATAAAAAAATCGTGAAACTGCAAATATATCTATTTTTAATGAGTGAGGTTTTCGGTAGGTGTTTTTATTTTCCATTCTAACCCTTAAACTCAAAAGTTAAGAGTTCATAGGTGATGCTGACAGAATTGTTAGCGTATTTACCTGCTGTCCTTGCTGGTGGTCATCACTTTGGTGTAGTGCCTTTTTGGTTCAGCTTTTAACATCATCTTAAGGTAAATCACCATCCTGCCTTGAAAACCCAAACAGCATAAGACAAAAGTGGTTTGCTTCCTTCAAACCTGAACAATTTTCTACACCCATCAGTATAATGATAACAATTTGAATTCACAATTTAGCTAGTAGCAAAGCTATCCTGAGTACATTCTGTTAGTTCTGATTTTGATAAGGCTCTCACCAGGTTTTCTATATCTACAAATGATCATTGTTTTAATAAATGTAGGCACATGTATTACTTTAACCCTTTTTTAGTGTTCTTTACCTAAACAAAATTTATATAAGATTCAATTAAGCCTATGCAAAGTATCAGTTTGTTCTCATGTTGGTAACCCAGAAGTACCTGGTTAGTATGCTACAGAAAGATCCAATACTTCTGTTGAGTGCTGTGGTTAAGACTGTGGGAATGCTGAATCAATTCCTTTAACAAGGCTTGGTTGGGTCTTTGTTTTTATTTAAATATCTGATGAAGTTAATGTCTAACAAGCTGTGAAAACCTGAATGTATTATCTAGAATGAAGATTTGCTGTTTCTTCAATGACTGGGAGCTTGCACTTGTGTAGCTAGCATGCACAGCCCACATCTTGGGGAGGTTGTGATTTAGAACCGGTTTCAGGTCATCAAAAGTGCAGTGGTAGGTGTTATTGCATCGGTAGTAGCAATGGTATTGCATTAGCTGTGCACAGTACCATCTTTCTTTTCACCTGTGCAAATTAAAAGAAGGTGGAAGTAAGCCATCCCAGTTGTGGATTTGTTGCTGCTGAGCTCAGAACTACAGATGAATAAAGTTTGTGCTGTGGTTTTGCTGCAAGTAAAACTATTAATCTTTCCCTCAGAAAGAGCCATCTTCCCTTCTGTGGTGTTCCAAGAAGGGAGCACTAATTTTCAGCACTAAGAACATTTCTCCTAAAGAAAACAAATGGTGTCTTACTTATATCTTGGGAAGTCTATCAGTTATGATATTCTCAGACAACTTGTACACAAAAACCCCAGCTAGTTTCATGATCATGCAGGACTATCTTTGATGTCTCACCTTTAAGTTTTCAAGATAATGGAAGCACAGTGAATCATCTGGCAATAATTTCCTTACCCTCGGGGATGACAGAATATTATTGTGGTCCTTAGCTTGAAAAATGTTGGAGTCCCAGCCCTGCTGTGTGGGATCCTGGCCAGCCATCATCAAAGTAAAGCTCCAGCTATTTATTCATCCAAAAGAATCTTTCTAATGTTTCCTTTGTACATCTGTTAATGGTGTGTCTAAAGTCCCTTAGGCTGAGCAGTGGCCCTACATGGCTGTTACACTGAAATTAACATGAGTTAAAGGGAGTCTTTGAAGTGACTAGTGTTTCTAGTGAGTGTTTCAAAGACCTGTACTGTACACTCAACATAAGGATCTGAAAAGGGCTGATGTGAAAAAAAGAAAGTCTTTCAGGCTTCAGTTGTACCTGGGTCTTGGTATAGTTTTTAGTGTGCTTACACTGAGTAGTATAACTGATGGTCTTTATGGAGTGACCAAAAAGAAGCTTGTGGCACAGCACTTAAATCTGACCAGAAGGTTATTGCACAGAGCTGAAACTAGTGCTTAATTCACAAGAACAGGTTATCTTAATCAGAAATACTCTGGAAACTGAATTTCTAGTATGGGTAACTGCTTCATTTCTACGTTTGTACCAAAATGGAACTTCCCAAGAAAAAAAGATGTGGACACCTGATGCTGTTGTCAGAGGGCTGAATTTGGCATGTTCTATGTATGAACATGTGAGTGAAGCCATCGTAAACAGCTGGCCCTCTGTGACATTGCTCTTCCAAATTGTTCAGTATACTGGTACTAGACTCTGATGGACAGCTTTTCAAAGTATAGAGGTTTGCACATGTTCTTGAAAAGGAAAAAAACAGGCTTTCATTTTGCTGCAGTAGGGGCTTACGAGTGCTCATTTTACAGAATATTTACTGGGCATCTTTTAATCAGGTTACTATCCTGTTTGCTGGTTCGTGCTGTAACCTAATCATCATGAACTCTTAAAAGCCTCTGTGCTCTAAGCTTTTGGCTCCAGATAGAGAGTTCTGATTCCTGTTTTGTAAAGGTCAGGCCTGGATTTAATAGGTTGATAAATGCTTGTCCTCCTGCTTACTCACAATTACCATCATGTTGCTTAAATCCTGAGGATGTTTTTCACTTTGGGGTGAAAGAATATCTGTTGGTGTTCACCTACTGCATGATAATTACTGAAGGGAATGCTAGCACGATGTTGCTACAGCCTACAAATCTGTTTGAATGGTCCCTGCTGCAAGACAGTTTGAGTGTCTTTTAGGTATGAAACTTCTGCTGTACACAGAGGCAGAAAACAGCCGAAGTCAAATAGTTCTGCCTGTTCTTCAGCCCTTAAAAACTCAAAACTCATTTGGTCACTGTCGTTTGTTTGAACAAGTCTTAACGTGAACAGCAGAGGGCAGTTTTGCACACGCTTTCTGTGCAAGCTCGTCCTGCAAAATCCTCATTCTTAGTCTTCCTGTCTGGTGAGGTGATGTAATACAGCATTTTGAAGAGGAAAATTTGGTACAGCGTACAAGACAGGATCACTGTGGCAGCAGTGACATGTGTTTCTAACAATACCTAATTTCGGCTTTTCAAAACCTATGTTTAATTTGTTCTGATGACATGATTTGAAGAATTTTCCTTTCCCTTCATCCCTCAACACAAACCAGGTATGTAGATAAGACAACTGCATTATACAACTTAAACTCTGCAACAAACTGCAACTGAATGTTATTCCTAGGTGTGCAAGAGAAGAGTTTCCCCTGCCCAGCTGTGATTTTTGAATGAGTTTTGTTAGCTGTAGTGAAAGGAAAGCACCTGTTACCTGCAGTAGGAATGGAAGAGAAATACGTATCTTGAGACTGCACAGAGCTGGACTCCAGTTGTGATGGCCCATATAAGAAGGGCCAACTAAAGCCAGATACAAATGGGCAAGATGTTACAGGTTGGCAATAGGATGCAGTTTCATTTCTGGTTGAATTTCAGCTTATGGTGGCAAAATCTACTCACCTTCTTGTGATTTTGTAGCTGGTATGAAGTGAACCAGTGGGGTCTCATGCCTTGGAGGTAGCTGTTTGTACTGTAGTGTCACACTGGCTTGTGACCACATCTTAACTATTCCTGCACCTCAAAAGTGGTTTTCTTCGGCTTCCTGGGCTGTGTTTTCAGGGCAGATGTGCATGTTTATATGATTCAAGTGAAAAGAAGTTTGATCAGCATTTATCCAAGCATCAACTTGTTAGTAAGATATTCTTCAAAGTCTGCTTAAAACACTGCAAGTATCTAGAGAAAGAGAGCTGCTTAATAAAAGATACTGTCTCTGCAAAGCATGCTTCTCTTTCCTTAGGTCAATGTGGGTATGTTGCACCCTGTAAAATAGCCTAGAAGATATAGGAATTTGCTGTAACCAACCGGTCTGCCTGCTTTGGCATGTATGTAAAGGAGTGTTTCTTGGAGCTCTGAAAAAAACTGGTTTAGCATCTTTTGCTGTATTTAGTTTTATTTAATGAAAATCAATGTACATTCAGCTTTGATTATTAAAATGGCAATGATTATTGCATGCATTTGTTAATTATAATACAATGACTAATTAAATGGAGACATGGAGAAAAGGGATTCTTGAGCAAGCATGTTCTTTGAGAAACATTCCTCTGGTGTTTTTGATTGATAATACATGCCTAATCAATCCATACCAATATCTCATTATTGGTGGGAACAGTCTAGTTTTCATGGAAATTTATTTTCACCACACATTGACTTGGTCTGATGTAATTGTTTGGTCCTGTAAGTTACCACAGTGAAGACTACCAGCTCCTAGAATCAAGGAGCTGAAAGTTTTTGTCTGTATAAGGGAGTGAAGCCCTGTCTGACCTCCCATTGCAGCCTCCACATTTATCGGGCTCTTCTAGAGTGTTTGCTATAATGATACTCAGCTGAATTTGCATAATCGTAAGGGTTTGCTTTTTCTCTCCATCTAAAGTTTTGACTTTCAGCACTGGTACCCGTGGCTTAAGTTAGAAGTTGTCTGACAGAACTAAGGGCCCTTTTTTACTTTTCTGTAGGGATGTTATCTGTTGGCCATTGGCACTTGCAGAATTCTTAGCATGAAATTATTATTATTACTTCTGTATCAGCAGAGATATGTGTGGCACTCTGAAGAATTTGTCAAGATGAAGTCTCTGCTTCTGCAAGCTCACAGCCTGCCGTCCTGATCCTGTAATTTACTCTGCATGGTCCTTCCTCATGGAAACCTAAGCAGTCGAGAGCAGGACATTGGGACAGAGACACAGGAAGGGAAAAGGTAAGGTTTAGGATAGTATGATTGCTATGGTAGTTTCTGGGAGGGTATTTCGTTTTTCTGAATTACATATGAAGCTCTAAAGCTTGCTTTTTTTCTACATCATATTCATTTTAGACTGATTGGCTAATCAGTGCTAGTTACTAGTATCATCAGGAAAAATCAGACCAACTGTGGACTTACTTAAAAATCATGAAACCTACCAAAAGAAAAAAAAAGTATTAAAGACACTCCCTACTATTGAAATATTTGAAAGACAACTGCCACCCAAACTGAAATCAAATAACATCAACTGTTGAGCACCGAGTTAATTGCTCGGCTGGCAGTCCTACAGTTCGTAAGTGGTTTCTGCACTGTAAATGTAAGAAATTATCTTTCAGAAATTTGGCTTGCTGTTTGATAGCAACTTTAAAAGGAACTCTGACAGTTCTGTCAAAATGTAGTAATCAGCCTACATCATAGTGCCTGAAGTTTGGTGACACCCTCATGCAAATAGGAAAGCTGGGACATAGGTATTAAGCAGTCATAAATAAGACAAACAGCTTAAAAACAAGGCAGTGACTCAGCATCCATCCTAGATAATGGATGGCAAACTGAATACATGACAGCCTGATAAACTGGTTGAAATTCGGAGGGATACTTCGCTAAGAGAAAGTTGTAGTCCAGGTTTGGACAGTTAAGCCATCCTTAAAAGCCTTCTGAAGCTTGCTTCTGATGCTGAAAGTCCTTGTGGTTAGAGCAGATGCTATTTTTTGATGAACATGGCTCTATACTGCTTTTTCTGCTTTGGAGTCAGTACGTGGAAAGGAGAGGAGGATGTGACTGGAAGGAGCTGGCTACATGGCAGCCATATATCTGGAATGTCAGATGATAAGATTGATGTGTCTTGCCACTCTCAAGAACCAGCATACTGCCTGGTTCTTAGCAGGAGCTTGAGCTAACCACTTGGCACCTTGGCTGACAACTGCAGAAAAAACCTGCTTTTTTTCCAAGCAAAGCCAACTTTGTTGTGAGCTTCCTTTTCGTGGGATTTTTTTCCTTTTCCCCATCTCTCCCAACACCTATCTTCTATAGACAGACCAGGAAGGTTTTGCAGTTGTCAAGTTTTGTTGTAAAGGACTGAAAGGAAACGGCCCCATATTTAGGTAGCCTGCTGCCCAGACAAGCAGCGGCGAGGCAGGGCATGAAGAGCAGAGCCCCATGTGTTCTGTCCTCTTGGAGCCAGTGCCACTAGATGGCAATGTGGTACTCCTGCAGCTGGGACTCCCTTTTCTGTAAAATTTCTTGCTTTTTCTGTATTTATCTCTGCCAGAATGATGATTGCACCCACTACTTCGGCAAGAGAACAGAACAAAATAATTTCATAGAACATTACAGCTGTTGTGCCTTTTTCTTTTCTTTTCTTTTCTTTTTTCCTTTCTTCCCCCAGTTTTTTGTCCCTTAGCAGGGTACGGAGGTTTAAAAACTTTGTTTCTTAGTTGCTGTCCTTCTAAAAACAGAGAAAATGCAGCCTTTTGGGAGCAATTAGCTGTGAGAAAAGCATTTCTCAAACAATTGCCAGGAAATATTGTCTTGACCGATATTCCTGATGTGACGCTATCATTCTCAGTACTGTTATTCTAAGATACTCAACTGCAAAAACAGCAGGGTACAGATCTGTAATGCACTATCTCTAGCTTACCACTCACCTTACCTTTTCATATCCATTTGCTTTCAGTCTGTGTTGTTCTTGCACCCCCTGTAGCTATTCTGTTTAGGAGAGTGAAGAATTGTTTGTGACTCTCCTCTTTTGAGTGTATCAGGCTAACACTGTGGCAAGGCACAGCTGAAAATTAGGATTATGCCTCTGCTGCCTGGATTCCTGATTGAAATTCAGTGGAAGTGTGCTGCAGAGGAGGTCAGGCCATAAGCATACAGCAATCCTTTCTAGCCTTGCAGCCTGCCAGCTAAAAGTATATGAGGTTGGTGAAGCCTGAATTTCAGTGGGAGCAGCTGGAGACCAGGTATGTGTGAAACAGGCAACAGAGGTATACTGAGCCTGGAATCTTGCCCCTGAAAGTCCTCTTGCTGTTGCTATATTCATGGAAGATGCACCAGTCTGTAGGATGGTGCTTAAATCCAGCATTTTCAGTGGCTAGGAGCAGTTGCTAGCTAGCCAGCTAGCTAGATGTACACTCAGGCATGCCCATTTGCATGCACAGCCATAGCTGTTTGTATTGTGTGGTTCATAATTTTCTTCTCTTTACATAAATTTATGGAGATCTGAAGATCGAGCCTTGGTCTGTTGGACAAAGTGTGAACTGAAGCACCTTCTGGAAGACCGACAGCAGTGTAATCCTTTCATTCAACCCTGTCTGCAGCTGCTTTTTATAAACTTGGCAGAAATACTTACTTAGTGAGGCCAGGCCTGTGTAGCTGGAAAATATTTTCCACCATTAAAAAAAAAAAAAAAGGCAGAAGAAAAAAAAAAAAGAAGATTGGAAAAAGAGCCCAGAAATTGTGCATAACATGGAATGGCCTTGCTTGTGGTTTTTTTCCATAACTTCCTCAGCTCATTTTTCTGCTGCCAATTTTAGAAGCCCATAAGTCATACTTGTTAAACTTTCTCAGTTAAAATGTAACTCTAAGAACAAAGTCATATGATATGTTGCAGCCAAATAATCCTTCCAGAATCTCTGAGTTCAGAAAAGCTACTCTGATCTGGCCAGCTTGTGAACCTGCATGGGCTCCTGTCTGGGGAGAGGCAGGCTGAGAGGACAGGTTTGTAGTGTGAGGCCCAGCTGCACTTTCCCCTGGTCTTGCTAGGGTAGTCAGGCCTGTGGTGGCTTAATGTTGCAGGGCAGTTGTTGCAGAAATTTCAGGTCCTCTAGAAGAACTTCAAGCAGGAGGTGAAGCAGAGAAGGGATCAAGAGGAGGCAGCACAGAGGCTATTGGAGACTGGCAATGGAGGGCTGAGACACTGTTGTATGAAGGTGCTGCTGCCATCAGGGTGAAGAAGCTGAGAAGATAGCAGGTTGTAAAGAATGAACGTTAATTTGCCAGAGGGTTTGAAGAAAGGGCATCCTCACTTCAGTGCATTTTTAAGTGTTGAATCAATATGGGAAGTAGTTGCATGCCAGGAGCAATATTTTTATTTGCCAGTTTTGCTGTCTTTATGAAGCGATTGTGATTACACTGGGCTCCAGGTGGTTGTCTTGAAGTTACATCCAATGTCCAGAGTCTGCACTGTTCCCTTGCACAGAACAGATCCCGGTCACTGCTGCAGAGGGTCACTCTGAATTTACACTGAGCAGTAGCCGAGAGCGAGATTTGGCTGTTGGCCCTGCCAGCAGTGGTGCTTCCTCCTGCCTCCTCACCAGTGCAAGCAGCTCCCAGCCTGTGCCCCTGCGACCTGGCAGCTTCAGAGGGTCCTCCACTAGGGCCGCCTTGGTAAGCCTCTGTGCCAAGGGTGTGTGAGTCCATCAGACTGCAAGAGACCAGAGCAGGCACAGGAGAAGCAGATGAAATGAGGGAGTGGATCTATGAGGGGTTTCTCCATCTACTCACACTTACAGCCCTGCCTCCCTCTTGTGCTGGGGGCAGAGCAGCATGGAGAATCTCTCTCTGGAAAAAAAAACCAACAAACAACTGCAACAACAACAAAAACCTACTCATGTTTCCCCCCCCCCCCTAAATAATAGCTTTTGAGTTTGCTTCTGGCCCTTGGTGTAAACTGGAGAGCATCTGTAGGAATTTGGGGGAATCAGACTGCTTCAGAGTCGCTGCCAGGAGTGGTGGGCCCCAGAGACTGCCTTTCTGCAGCACTGCAAAACGCCTTCATGAAGCCTGTGTGGTCTTCATGGCAGGGGAGGAACTGAGCAAATCCACTGGAAACTAGTGAGGGTGTCGTAATGTTTTGGGACAGCCGGTTTCACAACCCAGTGACTGCCTCTCTCCCCCTCTCCCCCTCTCTCTGCCCTGGCAGCCTCTTCCTGTGCCATGACATTGAGGGAGGTGGTGGTGACTGATGTAACCGTGGTCAGAGAGTCACTTACCCAATGTAGAGAGGCTGGCTGATGGCCAGAGAAATTTGCTAAGAGCGGGTTTTCTCACAACAGCCTCCTTGTCCCTGCATACATACCTGCAACTGGGCCAGGTGCTTGGCACAGGCACCTCCCCAGACGGGTACATGAGGCAGCAGAGCTACCCAAGCCAGGAGGAGAAGAAGAAAAGGAAGAAGATGTTGGGTTTGTTCCATGTGAATGCAGAGGCAATAACATGCCTAAGCACACATTGTTTGTGTCACCATACTGTAATTAATAACGATGCCTGTTCGCTGAAGCCAGCTGCTCTTTGTGGTAAGGGCAGGAGGTGTGGGGGTGAGGAGAGGCCTAGTAGATTCCTTGCCAGATCACCACCTTTAAGTTATTGTGACAGGTCTTTAAAAGGATCTCTTTGTATAAACTGCAATATAATGCTCAGGCCAGCTCTTCAGTTCTGGCTCTTTTGAGAAGAGAGATCCCTTCATATTGATTGTCATTTTGTATGCAGTTCAGGCACCAACTTATAGAAAATCTGGGCCAGAAGAGATATCATTAGGTATTTATGGGGGTTTGGTTGGCTCAGCAGTCAGTTTTTCCATTGTCATGCCTTGACAGTAGTGCATTACATACACCCTCAGGAGACATCCTTCTGCTTCCACAACAATAAAGGGCTTTTTTTCTTTTTCTGACTCATCTTCAGCTTGGAAAAAAAAAAAAAAAAACACAAACCAAAACAAACCAACAAAAAGAACCCCAGAGCCAGTCACCACCACCAGTAAATGTAATTAGCAACAGGCAGATAGACTGTATACAGCTCTCAGAGCCCATTGGGGTAGTTCCCCTTAAAATGTGTGCTTGCGATCGCTTACCCCATGCTTAGACCACCACCTGCATTTCTGATTATACTTAGATGTTTTGACATAGCCTGGTGGTATTCTAGACTGAGAAGCCATTTCTAGTTCAGATAAAGAGGAGGAATATGTTTAACACTAGGATTGTCTTTCAAGGACACACAGGAGCTTTGGCCAGACTCACAGCTTGTGAGGCAGAGGTGTACAAATATTTGTGCTGCATCAGATGCAAGGTCCACTTAGCTCTTTATCCTGCATCTAACAGGGGCCAGCACCAGATGCTGTAAGACAGAGGACAAGAAACAGGGCGAGTCTAGACTGGTCCTGCCCCAGTGTGCCATCTTGGCTCCTAGCACAGCTGTTCTTGTTCACCTAAGGACAGGGCAAGAGGCAACTACAGCCTTAGTCCTGCTCCCCAGGCATCTTAGTCTAACTTGGGCCCCCACTGCACAGCGGCCCCTGTTTGCTTTGCTTCCCAGATGTGGCTCTGTGGGATAGAAAGCAGACCCAGGTCTGCTCTGCTTTGCTTTGGATCCATGTGGTCATGTGAGGATTTCTGAGTTAAATGTGTTCTGGGCCCCTCAGCATTTCCCTTATGTAAGTGTGATGGAGCCAGGAGCAGGTGGTGTGCAGCTGGGTTCTGCTGTCTGCCAGGGAGGTGTTCCCTTATACTGCAAGCCAAAGTTGATGCTATCCCAGTTAGGGGCTGCTACCCATCCTTTGTGTGCCATTGGAGCGCTGTGAAGCTGAGACATGGCCTTTGGGTCCGTATTTCACCTCAGGGTAAAGGCCAATGCCAGTCACATGCCTGCAAGTAGGCTAACTGGGAGATTAGTACAGTTTTGTTTATTTATTTATTTTAACCTGTGACTAAGATGGGGGAGTATTTGGATGGAAGCCACTCCTCCCAGAAAAGTGATGTTTGTATTTTAGTCTCCTGAGCAGAGTCAGTCAGATCTGAATTGTTCATAACCCAGCAATGGTATGTGGGCTCTGCTGGCCTGTCCTCATGTAACCTGGCATTCACACTGCCGGACAGTGTGGGCTGGTTGTTTGCTCATCCCAAGCACAAATAGCCAGACGTTTTCCTCTGTATTCCTGATTGCTGAGCTCAGAAGGGTGGAGGAGAAGAGGAGCAAGCTTTCATCTGAAAGTAGCCAGGCATTGCATAGGGCTGCATCTGGGGTAATGCTGAGAAAAACGTAATGATGTGGGTGGGGTGATGGCTCTGTAGCCACAGACAGTATGGCAGGGCTCACCTGTGCAGCATGTGTTTAGCACAGTCACTAATAACACTGCCGTATGTGTAAGCAAGCCAGTACCTGTTGCCACGTGTTCAAAAGGAGAGATGCTTTTAGAAACATGTGAGGGTGGCAGGAAAAAACAAGTCAGCTGAAGTATCCTCAGCTTGTAGGGCACCTGTAAGCTAGCAGACACAAGTGAAACAGTGCACAGAAAGTCCTTAAATGTCGAGCTGGTGCTTATTTCCATTATCTCTACCTAATGCCACATGTGTAAGATGCTTTCTTCTTTGAGATCCTGTCAATTCAAGATCCTGGCTACAGACACATCTAATTTCTGAGGGAGGACAGAACCAACTCAACCAACTTTGATGGAAAGTGATATCTCATTGCAAGGGTCTTTTTCCCTATGACAGGGCAGAGGGCAATGCAGAGAACCAGCCAAGAAGCGTTTAAAGCCTAGGGCTTTAAATAGTACCTGACTTGGTGTTTTGCAAGCTTATGATAAATGGGAAAACAAATTTTCATATTCTTGAGCTAAGGGAAGTCTGGAGAATCCTGTGTCCGTATGCCATCAGTTGCTAAAGCAAGTCTTCTAGAAATGTAAAAACTTTCTTCCCTCCTTGCCCTATAGCAATATAGGTAGAATGACTTCATCAGAGTTTCATGATAAATAAATGAGTAATTCTGCCTCTAAGGTTGTCTGTGACTTCTGCACACATCCTTGCTCCAGCTTGTACCAGTACAGCATTTTACAATGACTGGGATGGAGAAAATTTCTTCTGTGTAGTATGGTGTGGTATGCTCACCGCTTGTGTGGGGAGTGAGAAATAGAGCAGGACTTAAGCATTTTCCAATTTAGCACTCTCAGTGAATCACCTGGACAGCTAATGACTAGTGTCAGACCTGCTGGCTATTGGTCAGCAACCTAAACCCTGAGTTTTTCAATAAGGCATAGGACAAAACTTCTTTTAAGCTGTCATGGCAGGGGGTAGAAAACAGGAATAAACCAATGCCAGCTCAAGTGCAATGTACGCTTAGAGTGGTGCTTTTGTTTCCTGCAAGGCGGGCTTCAACGTCCTAAGCCAGCCGTGGCAGTGCAGCACAAACCCTGCAGAGAAAGGGGACTGTGAAAACTTCCCTTTGTGTTGGTGGTATGTCCTGGGCAGGGCCCGGACGCTGTTGAGACTGCAGAGAAGGTTTGCACAGTGCGTGCTCATGTGTGAAGCAAAGGGTCTGCAGGCTCCTAGCTGCTTGTGCCCTCCTGTTTGTGAGTTTCTGAAACAGTATCTTCGACGGGAAATGGCTGAGGGAGAGGAAAAGCAGCTTTCTAACCATGTTGAGGTTGGCATTTTGTCACTGAAGAAAGACCTCAATGTTAGTGGTGCTCAGATGTACTAGCTGAGCCACATTTGATCTTGGGAGCACCTTTTTAAAGATTTCCCAAGGAAGTAACTGTGTAAAACTGGTGTAAATGAGACCAGGCTCATGAGCTTCATGAGCTTCATGAGCTTCTCCACATCTGAGTTTTAGATTGATGGCAGTGGGAGGCCAAGGTGTGTCAGCCTTTGGGTAGGTGGGTTTTTTAGTTGCTGCTTGAGCACAGTGGGGAACCTTAGGGAAGCCTTCCTGAACAAGCTGACTACCTGCACTTTGTCTGATTTACATCCTCTGTCTCTCACTGATGTACAGCCTGGTATCAGCACGCTTTCTTGGTGTCCAGATCACTGCTTCTATTTGGTTAAAACATGCAAACGCTCTTTCAGACAAAAGAAATGGGGTTAGAAAAAGGAAGCTGTATAAAGCTTAGTTTACATTATTGAATCATGCTGGGCTTGATTTGGTAATTCCCTCCCTCCCGCCCCAGAGTTTTAGTGGTCTCAGCCCAGTGCAGCATCAATAAATCCATTCTTCCAGGAAGGCCAGATCTACTTTCATGCCTCTCTGCCTTGGAAGAATAAGGCTATTTAATGGCAACAAGTCTTCAGGACCCAGTCTGAGCAGGAAGATGCTGTTGCTGTTTCTTGTCCTTCTGAAAGCAGGCAGAGACCATGTCTCCTTTCCCCATGTAACCACTGAAGTGCCTCAGTGGGAGTTCGGCTGCCTGTACCTTGAATGGAAGCAAATGCTTGCAACCACTCAAGACTGGCCCTCACTTTAATTTTCTCTCTGGTCCCACCAGTTCAACGCAGTCCTGATGGAGGACATGCTTTTACTGACAGTGTCTAATGAAAATGTGAGTGTTCAGTTACATCATATTTGTGTCTTAAAGCTGATCTATGATTCTGAAGGATAATCATTGAAATGAATATATAAATGGATCAAAGTAAAATTCAGAATGAAACCAGCTCAGCGGGAAAGTTATGAATGTAGCCACCAGCCTGGTTTTGTTCATTTTGGTCTGGGTGACAGTTGCAGGTATAGAATTCAGTGACATTCAAACCTTTCTCCACAGGTGAAGGCACACAAAATGGAATCGAATTTGTTCTTCACAGGGCATCACTTTCTGGCATTTTTTAGTTTTTATTTTGGTGAGAAACCACAGGTAATTTATGTCAATGTCGTCAAAGACACATTCTCGTTACTCTCACAGCTGTGACCATGTATCCAGATAGAAAAGTTATAGCAGGTAACCAATCAGATGCTCAGCTGTCCCAGGACAGGTTTTCCAAGCAGCAGCTATGATGGCAAGGCTACCTGCCATGCTGTCTGGCCGTGTCAGTGCCCAGTGATTCTGGGAAAATGTGGGCAGTGAAGCCACAGACCAGTAGTGATAGAGGTGAATTCCCAGAAGACATCTACCAAGTGCAGCAGCCCATGATGCAGAATACTGTGGGATGCATTACAACAGGGACAACTGAAACATGGGAGGAGGCAGAACAGTCATACCAGCATGTTGCAGTGTCCTGTCTGCACAGCGGGCAGCAACCTTACTGAACTAGTCACAGAAAATTGGCTGCCTTGGCCAGGAGGAAACAGCTTCATTGTCACAGCTTTCACTCAGAATTAGCTATGAGCTGGCCAGGCATAAATTGCTTTTAGAGTTAGCCCTGCCCAACTGCATTACCAACAAAGCAAAACTGTCTCAGAAACAGGGCTCAAGTTCACATGCTTAAACCCTACCTGTCATAAGGCTGCTAAACTTTTCCCTAGGGCTGGTACTACAATATTTACTGTACTGGCATACTGTCTTTTCTGTCAACTGCTGTATGATTGTATTATGACATGTCCTGTTGACAAGGACTAAGCTCAAATCGAACTGCATAAAGAGATAACTGTGGGCTAGGTCGCTTCATGGTGAAACCAGAGTAAATTACTCAATGCCAAATGAGTTATTCCCTGTTTATTTCATATTAAACAAGTTTAGGATCTGGCCTTCGGTTCATGTTATTTCTGTAATTCAGCTGGGTCATATTTATAAATTCCTGCAGTGGTCAAAACACTGCAAGAAATGCCAGCACACAATCCCACCAATTGCAAAACATTGAATGCATATATTGGCACTTTTCTTGTTTGCTGACTGCAGGACAAATAGGTTTCATATTGGGACATCAAAGTCTGCTTCAGCATGACAAAGTCACGTTAAAATCTGGGTACTGATTATGACATTGAAACATGTTGACCCAGCATGTGTTAGATTTGAACTTTTTTATGGCCTCTGGCTTGATTTCTGTGTGGAGAAGGTTGTCAGAATATTTGTGATAAGTAAGGAAATGGCACGGGAAACTCCTTTCCACTGCAGGTACAGCCAGAGCTCAGGAAATATCTTTGCTCCTCAATGTTTTTTTGTAGCAGGCGTTTTGCCCTGAAGTACACAAGCAGCTTTGTGTCTTAACTGTATTTCTAAACTGTGCTGAAGCTTGTTTTGGGTCTTGTCCAGTTCTTGTGTTTTTACCTGCTTCTGGGAGATTAATTGGATGGTTAGGTCACAGACACATTAAAAGAGTGTTTCAGCTGTATTTGGGGCTTGCAGTGCAGGGTTAGTTTCTCTGCCTTGACTGGGTTTATATGTAATGTTGACAGTAGCTAAGCACAAAGAAAGAAGCACTAGTTTGTGTTCATGCTTTGTTAGAAAAAGGTTTTGCTGCCAAAATGAATCCTTTTGGCTAACAGTAACTTTTTTTTTTTTTGGGGGGGGGTTGTTGGTTTGTTTTGTTTTTTTTCATTCAGGTAATGTTTTGAGTATAATATGCTACTCTTAACATATTCCCATGTTTAAGTTCCTGAGAAGGCAGGCTCAAACATTGCCAACTCTACTAAGTCCTTTCTGTTACACTGAGTCAGCTGCCGTGATTTTACCTTTGCTCTTGGCCAAAGTATTACACTCTATTATCTTTTTATTCATTTTTTAAACATAAGAAATTACAATGCAAGTGTTTGTTCCGTGTGCCTACATTTTCCCAAGGGTTTCACAGCCCAAATATGAAGGATGAAAAACATGGGAAGAATTAAGTGCCTTTATTTGCATTTATAAACAGGGAACTGAGGTAACCACAATTAAAGGGGCACTTAATTCTTTCTTATCAGAAGGCCAAACAAAAGAGTCTTCATCAAGGCTAAAAATAGACCCAGGACCACCAGGTCTCTGTTCTGCAGATGGCCCTGAATGCAGTTGTGCTCACTGGCCCCAGCAGTGCACAGTCCAGCACATCTGTATGTCCACACACCCTCTCTGCTGAGCTCAGGCCATCAGCCCACAACTTTGTCAAAAGCTTCACTAGGTCATCATGGTGCAAGGTGTAAGGTTCCTGGTGTAAGGTGCTCCAATTGCTGCTGGCCTTCTGTTACCTCCACTTTAACAAGAGTTATTGCTGAATTGACACCTGCAGTGAGGGCTGGTGGTGGCTGCTTTTACTGACCATTGAAGGCCTGCAGAATGGCATCTGCTGAGAAATGGCTGTTGTATGTAGAAGTCCTAGCAGACCTTCCCCAAGTGCCAGTCCATGGGAAGAGTTCAGCAGCTGTTGGAGTCAGCTGTAGCCCTGACTTACCTTCTTTGGCATTTTGAAGTCTGATGAAACATGATGCATAATGACACTTACTCTGCCTTTGCAAGCAGGAGACTGCCTTTATGCCAAAGTGTCTCATCAGTGAACCTCACCTCAATGCAGAGTGCTTATTCAGATGTAACCATGAAAATGAGGGCTGGCTAAATAATGCCTTCAACTGAAAGGATCCACTGAAGCTTATTATAATGATCTTAATTACTTCCAATTCAGCTGTGTCTGGGATATCAGAGTGAGAAGGTAATTATGGAAGTGCTAAATACTATTATTATTTGATATTAGTGATGGGGTGGAGGTGAGACCTGTTAAGTCCTTCTCCCATCTGGCCTAGAGAGGAATGAGGGTTGCCCCCTTCCCTCCACACCTCTCAGTGCCTGGGAAGGAAGGAAGGACTGTGCAAGCAGGGTGGAGCCAAGATTATGCTCTGCTTCCAGCTGCAGCAAACTTGGCTCTTTCTTTGCCTATGTGGTGTCAGGAGGTGGCTCCTTTGTATAGCAAGAGCTTTCGTGTGCAGAGCAAACTGGAAGAAAAGAGAAATGCCTTCACAACACCTTTCCTGCCTCCATTTTGACAGCAGAGGATGCAAACATGACAGCTCTCTGCGTTCCACTCTGGTTTTGCTGGTTTCTTCCCTCAGTTTACTCTGCCCTTCCTGTGACATGGCCATGTGGCTACCTGTTGCTGGATTTTCCCTTCAGGCACTCTTTTTACCTATTTGATCTTATCTGGGCCCACCAGCACAAATGCTCTTTGGCTTTGCATGGGATTTCCATGTGTCTCTGTGTTAGTGGCTCATGCTTTGAGGATGAGGAGAGGAGCATTCAGATCTGGCTTTTTAGAGGTCTTGGACCGGTGGGAACCTTCTGTGCTGCTGGGGTCTGTACAGCAAAGCTGCAAGCACCAGCCTTGCAGACCCATCTGGATCATGGGTGAAATGGTGAAAGCACATTCAGTTAGCTCTGCTGCCCATGCCAGCCTGTACAAGGAGCAACCTATGCGATGGTGATTCAGATCCAAATGACTAATTGACCCAAAGGAAGGCTTGATGATACACTGAGTCTGGGACACACCAGTAGTGATTATAAGATGATTCACTGCCTGTACTCTGCCATTCAAAACATGCTCTGTGTTGCACAGGCAGGGCCATTCATGGAGGCTGCAATAAGGAAGTGATATTTGCACCTTCAGCTGCCATCTTCTCACTGAACCTTTCGGCCACTGCCTCTGGCATGACACTTGTATCTTCCTGATCACGCTGACACAAGAAACATTTACTGGTAGGTAGCAGCCCCTGACGCTGCCATGGGACTGCAGCCAGGCACCTCTTGCTCATAATGTCCATCCTCACCCTAAAAGCATAGTACAGCCAAGCATCCCAGTGCCATCATCATGTGACATCATTATCCCATCACCATGGGACTTTAATGCTAAACTGAGAGGCAGGTGGGAACTCAGAGCTGAAGTCCTTTAATTCTCTGTGCTCTGGGCCATAAACCACACATCATTCTTGAAAACTGCCATACATTCTTTGAACTGCTGTTCCCACTTCCATTTTCCCTGCTGCCAGAAATGTGGAGCTCACGCAGGCCAGACTGCCTCTGTCTTTCTTTCTAGAGGCTCATAGCCTGCTGTCTCTTTAATTTCTCATGCTGATGTCTGTAATGAGAAGTCTCATAGTTTGGGGATATGTTCACACTGGGAACAGTCATGTGACTGTTCTGCCCACCTTTTTGCACTTCACTCTTCCTCTCCTACAAATTTTCTGCCACCAGATATGTGCATTCATATGCTTTCACCAAAGTGGTCTGAGTGACTGACTACATCTATCTTGTTCTGCTGAGCGCTTCCTGAAGCACAGATATTACTGCATGCAGATCAGGGAAGTCCTCTGCACCTGGGAAGTATCACTTCCCTGACTGAGGAACTGATACTGCTCATGGCAGTTTGCTGGAAGCATTGGTGAGATTTGAGGCATGGGAAGTTTACTCATGTTGGCTGGGTCTCACAAACATGTTGAAGCTAAGAACACACATGGCTTGTATTGTACCTTCCCTGAAGCTGAGTAACGTGTTAGTTATCGAGTTAGGCATTACTCAGAGTTCCTAAACCTCGTGTTTTGCCAGTGACAGCGTTGCAAACTTGTAGTACAATGCTCTTGATATTTTCTGTGTAGTGTAATGGCTAGGCTCCTTCAGAGTTGTGCTCCATCCTCTTTTGCCTGGGCTTTTCTCAAATTTAAGTCATCAGCTGTCACGCACTCTTGCCAGCATATTTAGGTATTGCACATCTAAATAACTAGGTGAACTATCTCTGAGAAACAGTCTATCCAATTAATTTAGCCCTTTCTTCCTGTGAGTGAAATGTCTTAAGATTGTTTTTCAAATGCACGTTACATGCATAGTATAATTTATTTGTGCCTTGTCTAAGTGTGTGCTAGCTGTGGATCCTCTCTCTGCTCTTGGATGTAACTGTGGTTTTAAGTACCCACTGCTGGTTATTCATAGTGTACTTTTAGTCATTTAACAAACATGGTATTAGTTCTGCTCTCTAAGTGGGTGACTAATACTCTTATAAATAGGAGGAATGTGATCTGAAAGGTCACATGACTGTTCCCAGTGTGAACATATCCCCAAACTATGAGACTTCTCATTACAGAAGCACGGTTGCAAAACAGAAAATGCTCATTATTAAGAAGAAGAAAAAGTGTTCAAACCCCTTTCAAGCATTTTCGCTGCTTTAATTCAAACAATCTGCAATTGTTTGTTGAGTTTTGCATTGCAAAATGTTTTTTGCAATGTCTAATTTCTATGCAGCCTCTCCTGATCTGTTTGGGAACAATTGCCCTATTGAAACATCCTTGATCTCTCTCCTCTGCCTTGTCCTTTAATCAATTGAAGACAAAACACCTGAATACCACTGCTCTCCTGCCATTACAAGGTTTGGTTTATAGTCACAGCAATATAAGGCTAAAGAAGGGAGGATTTTCAGCTTCATTTCATGGTTGTGCCACAGACTCACCAAGGCTGTTGTCTATAGCATGTGCTTAGCCCATCTTCATGCACTGCCTGTTTGGGCATTTAAAATCCTGTGGCACCCCTTTGGTCAAGCCTGAGTCCCTCTTTGGCTGAAGCAGTGCGGAGAGGGCTGTTATGCTAGCACTGAGGCAAGAGGGTCTTGCAGAGGCTGCATTCTAGGTGCTGGACTGTTGCTGCTGCCACTGCAGTGCTGGACCTGAGAGGCTTATTGTGATATGAAGTCAAAATTAAGCCCTTCCAGTGGAGAAATAGGAAAGGCTGTGGATGTAGTCTACCTCCACTTCAGCAAAGCCTTTGACACCATCTTCCATAGCAAAGTCCTGGCCAAGCTGGCAGCCCATGGCTTGGATGGGGGCACTCTGTGCTGGGTTAAGAACTGGCTGGATGGCCAGGCCCAGAGAGTGATGGTGAATGGTGCCACACCCAGTTGGCAGGCAGCCACTACTGGTGTCCCTCAGGGATCAGTGTTGGGCCCAATCCTGTTAAATATATTTATTGATCTGGATGAGGGAATTGAGTCCACTATTAGTAAGTTTGCAGATGACACCAAGTTGGGAGCAAGAGTCAATATGTTAGAGTGTAGGAGGGCTCTGCAGAGGGACCTGGACAGGCTGAATAGATGGGCAGAGTCCAACAGCATGAGATTTAACAAGACTGAGTGCCAGGTTCTACACCTTGGCCACAACAACCCCATGTAGTGCTACAGGCTGGGGACAGAGTGGCTGGAGAGCAGCCAGGCAGAGAGGGACCTGGGGGTGCTGGTCAACAGGCAACTGAACACGATCCAGCAGTGTGCCCAGGTGTCCAAGAAGGCCAATGACATCCTGGCCTGTATCAGAAATTACGTGGCCAGCAGGACCAGGGAAGTCCTTCTACCCATGTACTCAGCACTGGTTAGGCTACACCTCAAGTACTGTGTCCAGTTCTGGGCCCCTCAATTTAAGAAAGATGTTGAGGTGCTTGAATGTGTCCAGAGAAGGGCACCAAGTCTGGTGAGGGGTCTGGAGCACAAGCCCTATGAGGAGAGGCTGAGGGAGCTGGGGTTGTTCAGCCTGGAGAAGAGAAGGCTCAAGGAAGACCTTATTGCTTTCTACAACCACTTGAAGGGAGGTTGTGGCCAAGTGGGGGTTGGTCTCTTCACCTAGGCAACCAGTGACAAAACAAGAGGACACAGCTTCAAGCTTCACCAAGGCAGGTTTAGGCTGGATGTTAGAATGAAGTTCTTCACAGAAAGTGTGATTGGAATGGGCTGCCTGTGGAGGTGGTGGAGTCACCATCCCTGAAGGTGTTTAAAAAGAGGCTGGATATAGCACTTAGTGCCCTGGTTTAGTTGATTAGATGGTGTTGGGTGATAGGATTGACTTGATGGTCTCAAAGGTACTTTTCAACCTGAGTAAGTCTGTGATTCTGTGAACCATGGCACCATCTTCCCTGCTGTCTACAGCTCAGGTGCACTCACTTGCTCAGCTGCTGGGCTTTGGGCTGGTGGAGCAAAGACGGTGGAGATGCTTCTGGGGGACAGGTTCACTCCCAGCTGGGAGGTAGCACTGGCTGCATCAACACTTCTCTGCTTAACCTCTTCAGTGTCAGATATGATGGCTTAACTCACCTGTAGCCAAAGTTAGTTTGGCTTTGCATTGGAATAGAGTGGTGGAGAGGACTTGTAACTGAGATCTGTCCTGATCAAAACAGAGGCAAGTACATTGGGTCACTGGCCAAAGCCCAAGGCACAGTCCTGGGTGACACATGACTATGTATGTGCTACTGGACAGAGGCAGGAGCTGTTCTCTGTTCTGTGGCTGATAATGCTGTCTGGTCATGTTGTGACAACATGTACCTGGGTACAGGCTACCTATTGGGAATAGTCCTGACCCATGCTGACTCCTGGACTGTGCTTGGGAATGGTTTGGGAGAGCATTGGTTGGTCTGGGCCAAAACTGTACCTGGAACCACACTAAGAGCTAGAGGGCTGGATGACTGAGCTCACCTACTCATGCCTGGATTCACTGGCTTGATTTTCTGCTCCAGATGCTGCCAATCTGGCTGGTGTAAGGCAAGTTACCTACTGCATAATATAAGGAAGACTTTCAGCTTCATCTGTAGTCTTTGTCCTTTCATGCCCTCTCTGAGGTGGGGCTACAAGTGCACCCTTACTTACAGAGCGGTGAGACTGCTAGAGCAGGATATGTTGGGAAAGTGGGTTGTGGTACATGTGGAAATCCAAATTCACTGCAATGGTTTATGAAAAATTAAATTAGTGAGAAGTTGATCCTATGGTATACATGCCATGAAGATGGTATTCACAGTTCATAGACCTATTGTATTTTTGTCTCTGGTTAATACACAGTTACAAAAATGCATTAGCGTTAAAGTTCGTGGGGCTAAAAGCAGTCAGTTGTGTCCTACATTCTCCTCCTGTCAACCTTTGTCTTTGGGTTGCAGGTTAAAAAGGACAGCAGGGGATCTGGTTGACCCTGAAGCAGTCTACACGCAGTCAAGAAAGTCCCAGAGATTTTATAGGCTATACATGATGTTTCTTTCTGAGAACACAACATATTTCCTAAATGCAGCAAGCTGAGAGGTTCAATTTCAGAGGCAGATGGTACAGAAACAATATAAACCATACAAAGCATACTCGATTGAGAAGTGCACATACAGGGCTCATGGACCTGTGTGCATCTGCCTGCGTGTGCATTAAACAACAGGGCAAAGGTAACCACAATATATTATTTACCTGCTGGCTTAGATTTATCTGCCTGCCTTAAGGACTCCTGGCTCATCTGTCAGGTTTTGTTCCCAGAGAAAATATTGGTGCAAAGAATTGAGGATGCTTTCCTATTACGTCTAGTGTCAGCACGCTGAGTGGTACCTTTAATCTGAAATCAAGTGTTCCACACAGTTTATTTTGGATGTGGCAACGTTTGCTTGCGTGTGGGTGCTCCTGGATTTCTCCTCTACCCTGGTTAGTAACAGTAGCGCTTTTCTTAATGATGGGAAGTAGGTGGTAGTGGTGGGGGCAGCTGGCTACTGACTGTCTGACAATGGGCAGTGGTAAAAGCAGGAAAAAGATAGGAAGGAAGGGATAGTGTAATTACACCTGATAAGGGCCAGCACAACATTACAAGTGAGAAATATGTATATATTTGAAAGCTACACACATAAACACATAGAAAAAAACATTTGTGTTTCTTCTGCGCAGCAGCCACCATTACATAAAGAAACAAAAAGGGATTTTTTTTTTTTTAATACTGTGGTGCTGGCAGTTAGAGCCTCCCTCTGACTGCGACTGCAAGAAGAGCCTGTAAAGTGTGAGCAGAATAAATGATCTGTTTGTAACTGCTATGGCAGACACCTGTGTTTAGCACATCACTGCAAGCACCTTCCCATGCCAGCCTGGTGTCTAAAGCAAACCTACTTACAGTAGCAAGATCCTCAGAAGTGACTGTTGGAAAAGCACCTACATGTTCCAGCCAGATCTTTTTTCTGTGCTGATCAAGTCCTGCTCTCTGCATTTTGGACACACAAAGACATGATTTTGCATGTTGGGGGGCAGTTGCACTTCTGAACAGGAGCCATTTTGCAAAAGAAGGAGCAGCACCTACCTACTCCTGAGCTGTCTCTGCTAGTGCTTGATAAAATCAGAAAGCAGAGCTCTAAAACTTGTTCCTTTTCTATGGTGACACAACAGAAAAAAACAGGATTTCCTTGAAAGCACTGACAGAACAGGCCTTGCAGTATTCTCACAAAGGTGAATTTAGATGTCAGAGAGTGGAGTTTCCAAATGCATTTCCCTTTCTGCACTTTTTCATCTCCTTAAGTCTGTGTCAGTTCTTAAAGAACCTGTTTTGGGTGGGAGGGAAATGGGACAAAACAAGTGATGAGCTGTTCAGAGCTAAAAGAAGACATTGATGCTTCCAGAGCTACGACTGTAAAAAAAGGTGTCAGCATAGCAGATGATAGTTCTCTTAATGGCTCTCCTGAAGCATCAAGGTGTGTGTGTTTCTCAAAGGGATTGTACATCTCAGAGGTGGTATATGAACAGCACGTTGAAATGGTTGCCATGGCAGTGACAGTGCAAGTTAGAAAGCGTGATTAGCCAGAGCTGGCCTAAATAGCTGAAAAGGGAAGGGAAAAGAAAGGGGGGAAAGGCATGGTCTTTCTGCTATTTCTAACACAGATCCATCAGCATTAGACTGTTCCAGGATGCTAATGGAGAGGAACTTGCAGGAGTGTGCTCTGCACTTCAAACCCAGCTAGGGTACCACCAGCAGCACATGCTGTGGGGGCCCCTTGGCCCACTTCCAACATGCCAGCACAGCAGCTGTGCAGCAGGGATGGGCCATTAGTACAGACCAGTCCTGTTAGTGTTGAAATGGTCTTTCTCTGAAATTGGAGGTAAGATCAGGGCCCTGCTTGGCCTTCAGCAGCCCAGAGGGCACGGTCATGGTGCTCTCCTTGCTGATGCAAGGCATAGCCACATCAGGAAGTGGGAAACTGGCATGCAGAGAGGTTGCAAGGCTTGCCCTAAGTGACACAGAGGACTGATAGGCTGGGTAGGGTGTTAATTGGTGAACTCCTTGTCCCTAGAACCATTCCAGCCCACTGGAATGGTTCTAGCCCACTAACATATATGTGCTTGAAGCATGCCTCTGAAAGGTATCCCATCTTCGTTTGGAGCCTGAGAATGGGAGAACACAGCCCTTTTATTAATTCATTGCAGTGGTTAATCATGCTTGCTTGTTAAAAAAAAATAAAATTGCACCTTATGTCTAATTTAAATGTGTGTGTTATTAGCATTCAGCCTCTGGTGCATGCTGTGTTCCTCTCTGCTACATTCTTTTTTCTAAAGCACCTCTTGAGATCCTGTTGGGTTTTGTTGTAAAGGTTTCTTGTGCATAGAGTCACTTCTGAGTTTGTTTTTGAAGAAATGAAGAAGCAGAATTCTCTCAAAGGGTTTTCTTTTAGATCTTCTCAGGTAAAAGTGAAAGACTGGGAGTCTAGGCCGAAGATATTTTGATAGCTGGTCTGGATGGAAGACTGCCCTCTCTAGGAGCTGCAGAGTGCCATGTTAACAGGTCAGATGCCTAGTGTAAAAACCAACAGAGGAGATTCATGCAAACTGAGAGCATGCAGGTAGATGTTCATAAGAGCAGAACTTGTTATCCCAATTCAGGTAGATGTTCACAGGAGCAAAACCTGTTAGCCCAATTCTTTTCTCTCCATAGCTTTCTAAAAGCCTGTAGTGCTTCCGCTCCTTAGGCCTTTGAGTGAGATAAGTTATGAATCTACTCAGGCCAGTCCATAATATTTGATCACTTACCAAGGATATTTTTCTCCCCTCCTGTCCTACGGGATCTGTAAGTTCCTCCTTTAAGAGTACTACAAACCAGCAGCACTTACTGTGGTTAATGGGCATCTGTTTTGGGTGGCAGAGCTGAGGTGAGGCAGATGATTGCCCTGCTCTTCAGGAGGAAGAAAAACCCTCAAGACATATGTTTGGTTGGGGTTTTTTGCTGTTACATGCAGGAGTCTTTTCCACTTCTTACACATCCTAAATCCTTGTCATCCAGGTTTGTGAACTGAGACCATCTTCTTTGGCGCCAAGTCAACAATATGATTTTTAGCACCAGCAGCCATTCATATTTCACATTAGTGTTCCCTTCTGTTCCTTTCAAGCAATAATCATAAATATCAGCTTACATTCCTAAGAGCCTTTCATCCCAGGGGCTCCCAAAGCACTTTCCAAGCTTAACAAGCACATTGTAGAGTACTCTTTTAGAAAGGATGAAACTATCTTCCCATTAAAGCCCAGTTTTGGGAAGAAACCCCCCCAAAGTATAATGTCTTCAATACATGAGGGAGTCTTTGCAGCTGTTATTTACTCTTCCTGCTCCTCCATCCTCTTGTCTCACCTCACTTAATCCAGCATTGCTCAGTTACATGGGGGAGAAGAATGCAAGTAATGAGAGATGATCATCCCCAGCCATCTGAGGAAGTGTTGGGTTTTTTTTTCCAGAAGCCAACTGTTGCCTTCAATAGTTTCTTCTGGCAACTCTATTTCCATCCAGTGTATTTCCTCTTTACTGCGGCAAATATCCTAGGCCAGAGTTGAATGTCTTGGCCATAGAGGTCTGGACTATGCTAAGGATCATGTGGGAAGCTGTAGTCCTCTTCAGGACAATGTCAGCTTGCCTAATTTAGGTCACATTCTCCTTCAATCAAAGCAAAGCTGGTTACTTTGCACTCAAATGAATCATGACCTTTCAAATGGTTCTTATTCAGCTCATCTGTGGGAGCAGTAAGATCAGAAGAGAAGATTGTTGCTGGTAATTTCTGAACTGAAGAATCTGTTTCCTAGTGAATCACATGGGTAATTTTAGGGCAGCTTGAATTTGACCAGTGTCAATTTTTTTTCACTGGTTTCAGAAAGACTTTCTATGGTGACAGTTGTCCATCTCACGATGCGCAAAACTTTCTTCTATGTTGGCTCTGTAGGAAAATGGTCTCTCCTCTGCTTGGCTGAAAGAGGCCCAGGTGAGGCACATGGATTCCTGTTGCTTCGCCAAGCACACGCTGAAAGCCTGTAGCAGAAGAGGGAACAAAAGCTCTGTCACTGGTTCAGTGCTTCGACCACACAAATATAGTGTCAGTATAGATATCTTTAGATGAAAGATACATCTAAGCATATTTTGGCAGCTGCCTTCAGAGGCAGCATTAAATCCCCTGGGGGAGCACAAGCCGTGAGATATGATGCAAGTATCAAAATCACCATCATCTTACTGTCTCTCCCCCTCTTTCACAGCGATTGGGCTCACAGGGAACCCCTTTCCTGTAAGTAGACTTTGATTCAGAAATGCATTTTCATTCTTTTCCAACAAAGCATTACCTAATCAACGCTAACTCTGAAGATCTGTAAACTGGCAAAAGATCCAAAAAGAATAATGAGCCAGCAGTTACTGTTTACATTGGCCACCTCGTTTAAGTGCTGATATTAGCATTTCTGAAAGGATTCATTCATCACTGAAAAAAGATAAGTGTAGCTATGATTAAAAGCTTCCTTGGGAGGCCATCTGCCTTCTTTCCTCTATTGACAAAGCTAACAAGTGAAAAGAGAGGGTTTTGCAGGGGGTGTTAATGGATACCTATTGTTTCAGTACGAAAATTACCCATTGAAAATACTGCAGTCCTATTTCTGGTGGTGTAATGAAAACAGGAGTAAATTGATAGATAAAAATGTTTTATTTATTTTCATGTATCTTATTTGTGTGTGTATTTTGAGGTCTGGATATCTATGTTGAAACTAGCTCTCTTGGGCTTGTTTTTTAAACTAAAATCCTGCAACACAACTTCAAGCACAGTGATAAGTTCTTGTGTCACGGAAAAGCAGATAGACCTGTACTGGGAAGAACAATGTTCATTGGAAATGGTTTCCCCTTTCCACAGTGTGATCACTTCTGGGGATGTCAGTAAAATAAACACACTTTTATGAAATAACTTTAAGTCTTCCTTACCTCTTGCTGTCTTCCTTACCTCTTGCTGTGTGTCAAGCTTGTTTCAATTTGCCTTAAATCAGTTGCTTTCCCACCAAGGTATGTGATGCTGTTTTGCTTAAAAAAATAGGTTTGTAGGCTCCACACTGACGCAGCTGGTGTGCCGTGAGTCATGGCTCAGAGTAGAAACAGAGCCTCTGCAGGGCCAGCAGCCACAGTTTGTTCCCTCCTCACACTACAGGTCAAATGTCTCTCACCAATGGAGGACAAATAGCAATGCCACTTGTGTAAGAGTAAAAAATGTTCAGTCTCTGTGATATGCCTACATTTTGCCTAGGACTCACTCTGTAGGATGAAGATCAAATGTTTCTTCAGGTATGTTATTATGTTATAACTTCTAATGTACCACTTTTGACTGCTTCTCTTTTAGGCTGGAAGCAATTGAAGGCTAGGACTCTTCCTGGGCACTCACACAGGTCCTGGCATGGTATGCCTTCAGTTTTGGCAGGAGACATAGGCCACTGCTTCCATTTGAACAAACATTTTTTAAAGAAGAAAGAAATCTCTGGGAGCTAACCTGCTTTACTCTGCTCTTGTGAGACCTCACTTGGAGTATTGCGTCCAGGTCTGGTGCCCTCAATATAGGAAGGATTTGGACCTGAAGGAGTGGGTCCAGGGGATGGCCACTAAAACAATCAGGGGCTTGGAGAACCTCTGCTACAAAGACAGGCTGTGGGAGCTGGAGTTGTTCAGCCTGGAAAAGAAGAGGCTGTGGGGAGACCTAATAGCAGCCTTCCAGTACCTGAAGAGGGCCTACAAGAGAGAGAGACTGTTTACAAAGGCCTGCAGTGACAGGATGAGGGGCAATGGCTTCAAACTAGGGAGGCGCAGATTTAGACTGAATGTTAGGAACAGGTTCTCTGCGATGAGGTTGGTGGAACACTGGAATAAGTTGCCCAGGGAGGTGGATGGTACCTCATCCCTAGAGCTATTCAAAGTGAGGCTCGGCAGGGCTCTGGGCAGCCTGACCTAGTTGAGGATGCCTCTGCTGACTGCAGTAGGACTTGGACTAGATGACTTTGGATGTCACTTCCAACCCAGGCCATTCTATGATTCTATGCTTGCAAGTGCCCCTTTCACATGAAAGATGATGCTTTGAAAGCACTGTTGGTAAGGAAGAAGAAAATCAGTTTGAATTAAATAAGAGATGAAGGACCAACCCACTTCTGTCTGTAGGAAGTCACCTTGGAGGAGCATGAGTCTCTAAGACTTCCCTGGTGGAGTTTCTCCTCAACCCTCTAAATCATTGGGCAGGGGAAGCTGGGCTAATGGCTGACAAAGAACCATGAAGGTCATCCCAAACTCAGGTAACGCTTTCTGCCTTTTAGTGGCCATGATTTCATCATGCAGCTTTGTTGCATGGAGGGAACAGAAACAGCACTAGGAAGCTCTAAAGAGGTGAGAGGGTATGTAAAAGGCCAGTGGTGCATCTAAGGCATTTAATCATAAGCAGTTGGGGTATTAAGACCTGCTCTACATCAGGCAAACACTTCTCTGCACAGAACTAGGATAGTTTCCTTTCAGTCTGGGGTGGATTGCCAGCTATCACAGATGTAATCCTCATGGTATTACTTCCAAAGATGAAACAGGGGTACTATGGGCACCTAGGTAATCTTTAAATATAGCTGCAAATTGCCTGGTTTAATGCTAACAAACTAATGGTGAGGAGGACAAGACAGGTAGCAACACTGATAGAGTATAATGTATTGTGATGTCTGATATAAATGTGACTCATTCTAGCCAGAGGCTTTAGTATAGGAAGTTGGATAAAAGATATAAAAACAAATCTGAGATTTTTTTCCTTCCTGGTGAAGGTCACTGCCAGGAATAGCATAGGAAATAATTAATGGAGGAAGAAATGTTCCCCCTCAAATTAGAGGTATTGTCGTGCTTCAGTTTTGTTCTCCTCTTCGGGCTCCCGTAACAAACGCTGGCAAGCAGAGAGAGCCTCTCTCCCTGGAGCTGCTGACGGATATCCCACCCGGCGGGTACTGAATGCGAGGGCTCGGCTGCGCCGTGCTCCCCAGGGCTGTCAGTGGGCATCTGCCTCACTGGCGGTGCACCCACTGGCAATGTGCTGAATGGGCCTGGGAGACTGAACGCGGCTCTGTGCAACAGCCACCAGTTTTCCTGGTCAACACGGAGGCGCAGTGCCAAGGATGTGTGAGAGCTGATGCAGCCTGCTGTGAAGGAGGTTTTGCCCCTTTCCTTCTGCTCCTGAGCCCTGGGGAGGTGGGTCTTCTTTCCAGCTCCAGCACAGGTCATGCTCCCTCAGTCCCTGCGCTTTGTATGGGAGGATATGAATGACACAGTGACCACGGCACTTGCGGCAGCACGGACTGTTCTCTGCTCATCCCTGGGAGGTTCTGGGCTGCTTGTTTGCTCCCGGTGACCAGCGCTGCTCTTACATATAGAGAAGGGCAAGGGAAAGCCATGCAGTTGTGCTTGTGGTGCAGTGTGCGTGCAACACTACTGGGGGCAGGAGCAGTCCACAGCGCAGCCTACCTGCTGTGCTGGAATATGATGCTGCAATTTAACTTCCTTTCCTCAAAGTGCAGTTTGAGTGGAGGTGGGCAAGGAGGAAAGTGAGTAACTCTGCTTCATGTCACCATCCTGCAAGCTGGAAACTGGCTAGCTGCAGGGCTGCTGTGCCCTGGGCCACTGGTTTGTTTTCTTCCATGTGGCCATAGCAGGGAGGAGTGCTGGTGGGAAGCTCTGACCTTTGCACTCCCAGCTAAAATCTCTGGCACGTGACTGTCCCTTCTGCCATGAAGGACTGGTCACGTTTTCCACTCTTGGCTCCCCGTGGCTGCTCTGAACATCCCGGGCTTTTTGTATGCAAACCAGCTGCCTTTCTCAACGCTCAGTTTTTGACAGCTCTCCACCTGTGTTCCAGAGTCATTAAGACAGTTTGCACACTGGTAATATATGTTCATTTTTGGAGGGCTTTTCTTCTGGGATCTTAGGAGCTGAGAGTTCAGATCCTCTCTCCCTCAGAAGGCTTCCTGAATCTGCAGTGATCTTTCAGAGGTAGGAGCTGTGCAGAAGTCCTGAGTACTTCAGAGCTGCTCTCATAGCACAGGAAAAACCTATTATGGGAAGTCTGCTAATAGCAGAGGTAATCTCTTACCCACATTTTTCACTAGAGACTTTGGAGAATCAGCTTGTTTCAGCCGGGTTCCCAAACTGCATTTTGGTGTTTATCCAAAGCAAGGCTGTGCATTGAGATTTCCCGCCTTGAAACTGTCTAGCCACATTAAAGGAATTACTTCAGTTGCACAGATGCTCCTCCAACTGGTCCTACAACTAAAGTGGGGCCAGGACACAAACCCAACTTGACTCTGTTCTGCTTCCCTGAAAAGAGTCATCTGAGGATGTTCTCAGTTCAGGTCTGACTTCCACAGCTGATCCCTCTCTGTGTAGTAAGTAAACTCCTAATGCAGAAAGCTTTAAGACAGTTTAGAAACATGGCTGTGCCTTGGACATTTGACTGGTAGTGTTCAAAATGCTGTTCAATTTAGAGTATTTGGGGAACAAAGATCAGTTCTATAAGGGTGATGTCACTTGCGTATCTTCATGTGGACTTAGAGTTTGGCCCTTTCATTCTGCTTGCTTTGCCCTTTTCCAAGACATGTGCGTTGCTCTTCTTCCTTATGGTCATGAGATCTGGGGTCACAGTTTCTCTTACCCGGGGTTTTCACAGCTGCTCCTCTGTGAAATGATTGCAAGGGATGGGTGGGATGACCACTCTCAGGTTTATTTATTTATAGCATCTTTATCAAGGAAGGCTGTAAGACATATTTCAAATACTTCTAGATCACCACAGTCTTATCAAGTTCAAATATTATGACTCCTTGTGAGTGTGGGGTTTGTGAGCTGGTTTGCAACAGCTTTTATTCTCTTTTTGGTGAAAAAAAGAAGTTACATTATTCAAGCCTTTCCTTCTTCTTTCTCTTTTTTGCACCCAGATTTATCATATTCACAGAAAGATTGTGCCTATGTTAGTAGTTGTGGTGTGGCAGGAACTGATCTATAGAGGTGGCTATTTGATGCTGAAGACTTGATATGTCAGAGGATTTACATCAGACTGCCTCCATTCTGGTTCTCAGCAACCAGATGCTCATTAGAGGTTGGAATACAGCAGGCTGAGCTCCTGGAGTCCATCTCCTGATTTCCTTTCGCTCAGAGGGAATCCTGTTGAAAGAATTTCTTCCTGATGTAAATGAAAACATAGCAAAAGGGAAAATGGGAGATTGGCCTGATAAACTCACTCCTGATGTGAACAAAAACAGGCACATAGAAAGACCTGTCAGGAGATCAAGGTCAAGAGACCAAGGCCAAAGACATTACTTTATCCTGAACTCCCACGTAGTTTAAATGCACGACAAACAGGTCAGTTATTTGGCTAATGAAACTGCTGTTCAGCCAAGCTAAACAGCTCTCTTTAGTTTTTCTTGGATATAGCTGCTGATCTATTCTTTCCCCCTCATACACTTCCCCATCCTTCCCCTTTTCCAAACCCTCACTAAGCATACACAGTTATGTATAATAATATATGATTAATATATGCGTGTGCATAGGCAGCTGTGTCTGCTGCCGGGATTTCCTCCCAAACAATACCTGTTGTGCTGGCCACAGCAGTTCTCTTGGTTCCCATGCTCAGAGCAGCTTGAGTTTCCTGCTGGCTCAGCAGCAAGACTTTCAGGGCTTTTTATACTTCTTTGGGAGCCAAGTGGAGAAGCACAGTTTGCCTGTGAATAGCAAGCTGGTTGGGCAGGCGGCAGGAAGCTCGCATACTAAACCGTGTGAACTTTGAGGAGTGGAGGAAAGGGGCTGGGGGCTGCTGGCTGGGCCTGGAAGGCATTTGCTGCAGCCTTCTCCCTTAGAAACTCATCTGCACAGGAATGCTCTCCACCAAAGGAATAAAGATACCTGTAAAATGGCAGTGCGAAGAATTGAGAGAGCTGATAAAGGAATTATAGAGGGAAGGGATTGGAAAATGAAGAGTGAGGAGGACTGGGTCTTTATTCATGTGAAAAACTGTGCATGGGTTCCCTACAGGGAGTGACACCACAGCATCTTGTACTGCACTGCTGGGCTCACAGGCCCTCTTGCTCACCTGCCTGCTGCCCTGGCAGTGGCCATACCATTTTCTCTGGGTAGGGGTATATCTTCTATATTGCCCAGCAAAAGTCAAAAGCACAGAAATTATGACACTTCTCTATTCCTTCCTTGTGCTTCCCCATTTGTACCTTTCTGTTGCTGCCATAAAAAAAAAATAAACAAAAAGCAGGTTCCCATTTGCAGGGACCAGGCATCAATGGTGTGGCTATGAAAGTGGGGTTTGATGAGCAGCACCATCAAACACTGATGCCTGCTTGTTGGCCACAGGCACAGCCATCTCTGGAGCAGGGAAAGAGATGTTTTGGCAGATGCCATGCCTTCACTGCAGGTGCATCTTTGGGAGCATCTTTGGAAAGAGGCAGCAGGCAACAATAAAAAGGAAGGATGAGGCTGAACTCATCTGCCTGCAAACCAGCTACCTGCCTCCTGCTGGCACCTGTACAAACAAGGAAGAGGCTTTGCCTGTGCTGTGAAAATGAAGTGGAAGAGGATCACACATGCTGTGTAATTGCTTCTTGAGTGGCCCAATGTGGGCATGATGCTGTGGTGTGTTGGTGAGATGGCCCCATGCAGGGAGAGCTGCTGCACTGGCCTGTCAGGCTCTGCCAGAGGGGTAGTGTGGGCTGTGGGGCAGGCATGAGCACCATGCACATGTGTATGTCTAGTTTTAAGGTGATGGCATGATGAAGAGAGCCATCAGAGGATGGAAACGCTCAGTAGAATGACAGGTCAGGAGGTGAGATGAGGCTCAGCTCTGTTAGTCGTGCTACAGCTGTGAAGTGATGTGACCTTCCTGACAGAGCTGAAAACCCACAGCTTTTCTCCTGTTTGGCAGCACCCTTCTCCGAGGATTTTCTGAGGTGTCCAGGCTCTGAATAACCCACAAATACACAGTAAAGCTGAGTAGTTGGGGCCTTTGCTCCTCTCCCCAGCTCAGTGCTACTCTCCCAACTGAGCCCAGAGCAAGGCAATGTCTGCTCAACTCCTGCATCCCACTGGTATCTCCCCAGGGTGAGATGCTTTTCTCGGAGGTCCTCAAACACTGGGGAGATGGGAGATGCAGCTCCAGGTCCCAGAGCGGCCTTGTAGGGAGCCAGTGTCCTGTGGAGAGCCACCTGCTAAGCTTATCTAGATCCCAAATGATCTTTGCCTAAGCAGCTTGTGCCAGAGCACAGGCACTTCCAAAGGTAACCTGTGCCTTCACCATGGTCTTCTTAGAAAATACAAAAGCAGTCCCAAATTTGGAGAATTTATTATCAAATATTTGCATTTTCTGTTCATCTCCAGTTCTGGCTTTGGTGGTTCTGTCTGCTTTTCATGCTCTCACACACTCCTTATAAAATGAAATGTTCAGTTCCCTGCAAACCCCTGAAAACCTTAACTGCTTACCTCTTAGCTCTTTGGGGTTTTGTTGTTGTTGTTTGTTTTCTGTGCTGAGTACTTGTCTCAGTCTGAATGCATCTGAGAAGCTTAAGCACAAAATATTCTTGCTTGCTTTCAAGAAAGAGACGAGAAACAAATTTCTTCATATTCAAACATGTTCTTAAATTGAGGTGTTGAGAAACTGTAGGACTTTCTGCCTTTGGAGGAGAGGCTTGAAATTTGGCATGTATCAGGAATGTGGCTTCTTCTTCACGGGGGAAAAAAGAATTTGAGTTAAGAAATCTTAGGGGAAAAAAGCCTCAGATCTCAAAAACTCGATAGAAACAGGAGGTTAGAAGCTGAATTCTCTGAAGACATAGAGACTTGTTGAAGTCTGGTGTCTAAATCACAGAGGAGAGTTTGACAGGCACACTGCAGTCTTCTGCAAAGGGCAAAGTTGGAGAAGGATCTGGAGAACAAGCCTTATGAGGAGCAGCTGAGAGAACTGGGGTTGTTTAGTCTGGGGAGCACTACAGTGTTATTACTATCTACAACTCCCTTAAAGGAGGTTGTAGTAAATTGGGTGTGTTGGTCTCTTCTCCCTAATATCAAGTGATAGAATGAGATGGAATGGCCTGAAACTGTACCAGGGGAGGTTTAGATTAGATATTAGGGAAAATTTCTTCAGCGAAGGAGTGGTCAGGCATTGGAACAGACTGCCCAGAGAAGTGGTAGAGTCACCATCCCTGGGGGTGTTCAGAGAAACACTGTGTCACTTCAGGGCGTGGTTTAGTGACCATAGTAGTGTAGGTTGTTGGTTGTACTCAATGATCTTAGAAATCTTTTCTAACTGAAGCAATTATATAATTATTATATGATTATATGTCATTANTTTTTCTCCACAACTCTGCCTCTATTAAAGTCCAGGTTGCACACTTCTTGTCATAGAACCATAGAATCAGTCAGGGTTGGAAGGGACCACAAGGATCATCTAATTCCAACCCCCCTGCCATGGGCAGGGATACCCAACCCTAGATCAGGCTGCCCACAGCCTCATCCGGCCTGGCCTTAAACATCTCCAGGGATGTGGCCCCAACAACCCCCTGGGCAACTTATTCCAGGGTCTCAACACTCTCATGGTGAAGAACTTCCTCCTCACATCCAATCTGAATCTTCCCACTTCCAGCTTTGCTCCATGCACCTGCAGCTTTGCTGTCAGGTGAATGGAGGCTGTGTAGAGAAGGGTCTTTGTCCTACCTCATTGCATCTGTGCAGGATGAGTGTCCTGGCTCCACTTTCATGCTTCAGTGGTCTCCAGCCCTCAGCTAGGAAATAGCAGCTAAGACCTACATCCCTGACCTGCAGCAAAACCCAAACTGCTGGAGTCCTCAAATAAATTATCCAGCAAACTTGAACTAGCCCCCATCATGCATGTGCAGAGTGAAGTGCTGTATAACCTTTAACTTGACCACAGGTGGAGAAACTTAAGACTGATTGCAAAGCACACCCTCCTCCTCTGGTTGAGTATTGGTGCCAGCTTATGAAGTGCTAAGAAGCGCTTAATCTCTCAATTCAGAGCAAGCTATAACCTTAACCCTAATCTCATTTGAGGACACTGTTGATTTATTTTAGCTAAAAACTACCAAAGGAGTCTGCTGAAGGCAGACATCCAGGATGGAGTATTTGAACTTGAGCAGATGAGCTTTGGCAAAGCATGAAGAGATACATGTCTGATTTCTCTTTCCCTGTGGGAGGAGATGTGGGGAGACAGTTACTGGCCCCAGCCTTGGTGATGTGTGGCACATACCTGATGTGTGTGGCAGGTTGCTTTGTGAGAAGGTCTCATCATCATGGCTGTTGAGTGGTCTTGGGGACTCCTCCCTGCTCTCCTGACAAATTCTACACTGACAGAGGTTTTGGTAGCATGTTGAGAGGACTGTGAAGGTCAGTGGTGGGGTGCTAGCAGCTCTTACTGCCAGCCTACATTTTCCTTTTCTGCAGGAAGAGACGTTATCCTTTCTTGTGATGCTTCATGTAGAGCTGTGTAAACAGCACTCTCTCCTTGATGTTGACACCTTCAAATGATTTTATCTCTGTCTTAGGAATTATTTACCCAAAGTGCACTATTTAATTATTTAATCTTCCCTTTAGTTACTTAATTGTTCATTACTGAATTCTTTCCTATATGCCAGTATCTCTTTGGCATGTGAATGCTTACAGTTGTTTTCTCTTCAAGGATGCCTCGGTCCCAGCAGCATGCTGCAGAGAGAAGCCATCTTCTTCCTGTTCTATTATACAATGCTCTCCACCTGTCTGAAGGTCAAAATCAGGCCTTTTTATTTAATAAACCAGCATTTAGTTTGCTACTCATTCTTATACCTGTGTTACATCCTTTCCAGCATCTGCAGCAGATTATTTTTCTTGATTATGTTTCCTTGCATTGCCCATGTCCCAGGCAGGAGCTGTTAGATGCTATTTTCCTTCCCATTTCCTCATTTTAGAAGCACTTTTTAATGAGCTTTTACAATGAGAAACTGAAGTTCACACCCTCTTCTTTTCTTTGTTACAAAATCCAAAATGATCCTTCAAAAACAAACAAACAAATGCTTTGCAGGTTTGTAATTCTCCAGCCTGGGAAATAATTTCTTCCCATTCACAGCCACACTATGCACTCCTTGGGCACTGGGCAAGCTGACAGGGACAGTTTGGTTACGTGGAGCATTAAAAGGAGGAGTGATTCTTCTGGAGAAGGATAGAGGGGAGCTGTCTCAGTCCAGCCCTTGGTTATTCTGGCCACTAATGCGTTCTGCCGAAACTTGGGCAGAGGTTTTATGAATTGTTTGGACGATCCAAAGCTTTGGAATGATGCACACACTTTGTATGTGTAGGCAATGCTTCACTTTTACATTCGAAGCGCATATGGACATGACAGGAGACAATTTCAACCTAGTCTGCAAATGACACCTAAGCCTAGCCTGTTAAACATGTTGTACCTGAAGAGCGTTCACTAGGATGTCTATGCAGATTTCATTTTTCTTAAGAAACATTTTTGACTGTTTCCTCCCTGCTGGCATTAAAGATGTAAATAGGATAGACTTTAGGCCTAACCTTACAATCAGGGAAATGAGAGAGCCTAGGTGCCTGCCCAGTATCAGTGTTAAGCTAGCAGTGAACTGGAAGCTTCTCCAAAGCTGTGGGACCCAAATGTCCCACCTTGTTTGTCTCTGGTTGCTGGATTAATTTTTCTCCTTTTTCTCTGAGATCTGAACTCTTCAAAATTTTGTTTTGTATGGGTAAATAAAAACTAGCTACAGCATACGGAGAGACCTGGAAATCATTTGGTGCAGAAAGATCACCAGGCTGTCAGAATGCATGCAGGCTTCTCTTTGGCTGGGAAAAAAAGAAAAAAAAAAAGATGAGTAGAACATGTAATGGCTGCTATCAAGAGCTGCTGTCAGTTTGTCTGAGCAGAAAAGTCCTTGTACTGAAGATTCCTGCTATCCACAGGCTTCTATCTATTTCTATTACCTGTAGTGTTTAAGTCCCACTAAGTTTAACTGCATAAACTTTGTTAAACACCAGCCACTTGTGGGAAGGAATTGGTCAGAATCCCAGAAGCTAAAATAATCAAATGTCTGAGTTTCCATTAAAAAGCCTACCATTTATCTTAGAAGGAGTGTAAAATGGAATAGGCAGCTCTGAGAAACCTGTTGTAAAATCAGGAAAGGGGCTTGCACATAAGCAGTTATGGTGCTTTTACTAATACCCAGGCATATTAGTATGTTTTGTTTCATGTTAGCCTTATTATCAGCGTCTTGGTTTCTATCTCTGTCTTTAGAAATGTTCCAGCCACAACTCGTAACCATTACAGGCTCATCCAAGGAGCACAGTCTTTCAGACACTCCTTCTGTGAGTATTTATGGTGCTCCAGTAGAGGATGTCTTTGTTACAGTATTGTTTTAGGCATGAAAAGTAAAAATCAAAATTAAGATCGTGCCCAGCACAAAGAACTAACTAAAGTAATTTTAATTAATTTCTTTCCATACCTGCCAATCCACCCTCCCCTGCAGGAAAAACAACCCTCAGATGAATAAAGCACATGGCACAGAAGATGGAGCATCCATGCCAAGTTTGTCTTTGCCTTAGCAGTACCCACTGCAAAATGCTGAATCTACAAATCTTCTGGAACATGCTTGTCAGGAGGAAGGGGAAAGTGTATTCCCACTGCCTTTTAGCTGGACTTGTGTGCTCTCACTGTTTAAATCCTCAATAGTGAGCCCATTATTGTGGCTGCAGTGGGTGGACACACTGTAATATGTTCAAACTAGCTGCCATGGATAGCAGTGCTAGTGGCAGAAAACCTGTCAATAAAGGTGGGCCAAGTACATGAGAAAGACCAGAAGCTGACACCAACCTGCCTTCTGAGTGTGTGTGTGTGAGCTAACCCTCTGTGACAAGTGCTGTTTTAGCAAGCAGGTTTATCTGCTACAGTGTGGTTAGACACCCTGTTCCTGGACGTGTTTTTTTCTCCAGCTGTTGTTTATGTTGCTGGAATGTTTGAGGATGTAACCGTATTTGAGCTGTCCAGAAGTGAGGCTCTCAGTGTTAGTCCCTTCATCATGACTTGCTCTGCAGTGGGCAGGGAGACTGGCACCCCCAAATGTTATTTATCTCAAAATAGGTGTGCAGTGGTGTGAGTGTTCTCTCTTTCCATAAGCTCAGACAAAACCTCAGTGCCACCTCAGATGGTGGCCAGCCGTTACAAGCCTTTCTGCTCCCAGCTCAGCACCATCAAGTGAGGCTCTGCGTGGACACATTGCTGGTGGGTCTTTATGTGGCACAGGTAAATAGGACCTCACCACCAAACTGCTCAGCTCTCTTCTGAAGGATGTAGGATAGTGTAGGAACTTTAAGTGCCTCTCAGCAATACACTTCTCCATTCTTGGGTGACAGTTGAAGAGAAGGTTTGATTGTCTAAATTAAGAAGTTTATCATCTAAGGCCTTTGCTGAACCTATCTCTGTGAAGCTGAGGAAAAAAATCTCCTGCTGAGTTACTTTAATTTTCCACACAGCTATGTGTTGTGTACTCTTACAGACACGTGTGTTCTGTAGGTGCACTTAGACCTGAGAGATTACATCATCATTTTACCTGGATACATGCAAGGGGGATAAACCATAGGCTGGACTTGGGGTCCTGCTCTTCCAGCACCTCTTGCAGCACCTGGGCTTGGAGATGTTTCTTAAGTTGGGAAGTCTTTGGACCTGTATGTCAGAAAAGCCTCCCACTGTGAGTAAGCAATGCCTTGCCTTTGAAAAAGTAGAAGATATGTGACAGGGTGAGTAGATTAATGGGCTGGGGATCTCCTTTGTTTAAATGAATTCTTGGAAAGGTGGGGAGAGGCTTGATTCTGCACATGGGTGGTGTTCCCAATCCTCTTTTTAGTTCTCTCATGGCAATCTGTGTACTTTGCAGTTCAAAGTCACATGAATCTCTGCTCGGCAGAAATGTAAATGTTTTGATGAAAATATTTTTAACAAATTTGATTCACTTCATCAGCTTAACTGCAGAGCTTTATGATCTTTAATTGAGAAGAATTTCCTCTACATTACTGGGGTTTTGAAATTTTGTGAAGAAGGTGTTGGTGCACAGGATCCTGCTGCCTTGGCAGTGGTGTGGGAGGTGCTTGTCTAACATCCAGCCACTCATCTGCAGCTTCACATGTTGCAGAACCCTGGAGACCTTCAGGTGCTGTGTCTGCCGACAAGGGCATACAGATGTTGGGCAAGGGGCATGACGGACATGCAGCTGGAAGTGTCTCAATAGACCATATCTCTTTTCTTGTGTTTTCATTTCATAGAAGATGAATCCGTCTTCTTAATAAAATGCAGCATGACTCTTCTGACAAGTCCCACATTCTTCCACAATAGCCATTTCCTTGGGTTTGGTTCATAACCAGCCTCAGCCTGCACTGAGTTTTCCAGGACTGGCTGGAAAAAAAATCCCCAGTTTTACCAGCAGAAAGGGAAAAAAGGAGAGAAAAAAAAGGAGAGAGAGGGGAAAAAAAAAAAAAAAAGTTGATCAGAAAATCTCAGCTTGGGTACATGTCACAACTGGTCTTTCCTCTCTTCCATTTAACATGGCAAACTGACAGGCTGTAAAATATATCCAGCCGGAAAGAAGATAATTCTGTTTTGCTGTGCTCATCCTCATTTTTCAGAGCTGAATGTCCAGTTGTATACCTGTGTGAAACCTTCAAGCCCCTTGAGGCTTAGTGCAGCAATATTATATTTTTTAAGTAGACAGTTTATTGCCCACATTATATTTTTCTGTACCAGTTGATCAGTATCCTAGTCTGGAGAAATCAAGGAGAAATTTGAGAAAAAAATGAACTCTCCCCTTCAATTTGGAGTCTTCTAAATCAGTGGGGTGACTGGAGCATTGGCACAGTCTCCACACCAGCAGAGGAGAGCACCATTCTGCAGTGCTGCAGAGCTGCTGCTCAGTAGGTGTTGGAGGTCTTGTCATCAAAATGCACAGGCTGAGTAACATGGTTTTGTAGCTCTTTTCAGACAGTTTTGCACTTTTACTCCTGTGTGATTCTGAAGTGGAATGTCCCCTGAGAAAACAATGTATTTCATAAGAAAGGAATGTTTTTCATCCTTTCCTAGCACTTCCGTAGCCTTTCTGCTTGTATGGCTCTCACAGGCCAGGATGATGCAGGAGGAGACATTTCTAACAGCAAACAACCCAGTTCCTCTTTCACCTTTGACATTTTTACATGACACAAAAGCTCTCTGCCAGTCACCAAAAGTTAGGATTTGATGCTTCTTACTCTTCCCCCCGTTTTCTTTTTTTTTTTCCACAGACTAAACATTCATATGTCATATCCTCTAGGAGCAGCTGTTTTAATGGATGTGCTGCCAACAAAGACACTTGGGTTTAAGTGGCTGATCCTCTGTGACCATAACAGCTTTTAATGAAAGGTTTTGTCTTTGTAAGGCCAAAATGTTCTTCATCCAGCTTTGGCTTGTGAAAGAAACACCACAAATGTTTTTGGACTGGATGTGAACCATTGTGTAAATTCTGCAATACCAAGGGGGGAATCTGTCCTTTCCTTCTTAATAGACTAAATATCAAGAGACAGCCTGATGATTTTATACACTATGAATTCATCTGTTTCGCAGGCCCAGCAAGGGGAATATCTGAAAACAAAAGGCATACATAAAAGTAAATTAAATATGAAACTGAAGAGATATTTGTGTGTCTTTGTTTGTTGCTTGGGTTTTGGGTTGTTTGGGATTTTTTTGTTGTTTAGGTTTTGGGGGTATTTTTGGTTTGGGTTTTGGTTTGGGTTTTTGTTTCTTTGGGTTTTGGGTTTTTTTTGTTTGTTTGTTTTGTTTTGTTTTGTTTTAATTTTAAATAGATTTAATTTTCTTTCCTGACTCCTCTTCTCTGAAGTTGCTTGCACTCTGGAGCTGTGCATCTTGACCCCTGCAGCACTCTGGCAGGACCAAGCTGAGACATGGAAGCCTCAAATGACTCTTCACAGAGGCAGAGATTCAGAGTTGTCTTTCAGAATGCTTTCGGTTCAGTCAGCAGCTGTTGCAGCATGAGTTTGAGGCTGAGGAGGCCACAGCTTACTGCTGCAGTCTGGAAACAGTGAAAAGCTCTGTCAGTGTTGAGGATGCAGCATGGGTCAGGCAGCTTGGGAAAATAAAGTCTTATCACTGGCTACTGGATCCAAGGAGAAAGCAGCTATGTGTTGGTGGTTGCCTTTTGGGAGAAATGCATTTGACTGACAACTTTTAAATTGCTCTTTCATCATGCCATGTGAATGGCAATGGGGACTGGAGCTGCACCAGAGGCTCTTGCATCGCAGGTCATGCGCTTTGCAGGAAAAAAAAAATGAAAGTAAACTGTTATTTTCAGCCTGAACAGTGAGCAAGTTCTCAGTATCTAAATGAGAGCCCTTGAAGTAAGTTACAGGTGTTGAAGGAAGTGGTGGAGGTGACTCAGTATATGTCACACTTCCCTCCAAGTCAGTTCTGAAGCAATTTCCAAAAATAACATTTCATGGGCATCTGGCTGTTTGAGTTGGTCCTGCTTTTTCATGAAACTCAAAACTAGTACTGCTTGGCACCTTCCTGATTTTGCACCACCTTTCTTGTCACAACTGTTTGCCTTTATTTTCCTGTCTTTGTTCTTCTCTATAAAGCCCAAGATATGACAATTGAAGTCCCATGGGTCTCTGTAAACAAGCATTAAACTCTTACATCATCATTCCATTACTGTGATGCATTTTCTTAAACATTCATGCCCCTTGACTGATCAATATTTCCTCCATTGTTTTAGTCTAACATATTTTGCTTCACAACTGCCCTATTCAAGCGTTGATGAGGGCAACAAAACAACTGCTGGGTTCAAGGTGGCAGAAGGTGGTGCAATGACAAAGAAAAAACTTTTGTGTCTAAGAAGAGTGGATGCTCACACACCAGTGTGTGCTATATGCAGGCAGTGAGAGAGAGCAACCAAACCCCACAGCATCCTACATGAGTTTGAGGGCAGCCAGTGCACCCCAGTCCATCTCCTCGGTGGTAAGCAAGTGGCTGGTTACTGTCATGCTGGATTCTGGTCTTTACAGTTCTTGGTGTGCCCATAGACATGCTGTTGGAGAGGTGCTTCACACTTAGTCTCTGGCTTGGTGATAGGGGGACTTCAGCAGCAATGCCAGCATGGGGTCTTGTTAATCCATGGCCTAATAGATGATCATTTGCCTGGGAGAAAGGGAAAAACACTAAAGCGGAGGTGGTCAGCAGGGGCAGGAAAGGCCAGCTCCTTACTGATTACACTGGCAACTAAGAAGTCCCAGGAAGAAAAGGGAAGGGAGGTTGGAGTACAAATAATTCCTACAGGTCGTGTTAGGGTAGAAGAGAAAGTGTGGGCAAGTCATCCCGAATCCACTCTCCCTGAACGCAGACTTGGGAAACCATGTGAGACTGCAGCCTCTTGCTTTAGCATGAACAGTCACCTCCTGCTTTCACAATGATGAGGTTTCATATCTTTCTTACAGCAGCTCTTTCCTGGAGCCACCTCGGCTGCAGCCCAGCCCACCCAACTGCCACCTTCTGCTGGAGGCTGGGGCTGAGCAGGGCAGCCCTGGAGCACCACCTCCACCCATCACCGGGCGGTGAATGGCTGCGTCTCAAGCGCTTGGGTTTGGGGTGCACCTTCCTCCTCCATGGCTGCAGCCTGCAGAAACATAGTGTGCACTGCAGCATTGACACAAACCTTGTTCAAAGCATGTTCCCTCTCCTCCCCCCTTCTCAGCCAATGCCCTCTGGGCTCGTGCCTTGTGTCAGGGCGCCTTGGATCGACCTGGGCTGCTTGTAAAGTCAGCTGGTGTCTGGTGAGCAGTGGTGCTGGGGCTTTTCCACTTCTGTGCCTAGGGCAGATGGGTGAGCTGGAAGTGCCCGCATTATTAGCTCAGTTCAGGCTGGGGATGCCCTTTGGAGCAAACCTTGTGGTTGCTGTCATGCACTCTGCTGCCATTCATCGTGTGAGATGGCCTCAGAGTACACGGGCTGGGTTCCTTGCAAAGACTAAACTGGGAGGTGCTCTCCAGGACCAGGACTCTGCTTGCTCTCCAACTCAGTCCTTGGGGCCAGATTGCATATAGTCTGGTGTAACTTGCCCTAAAATGTGTTAGGTCCCTGAAAGACCCAGGGGAGCTACAGTGAGGGACACTACAGAAGAACTTGGGTGACAACAACCCCTCAGCTGTTTCCCCATGCTGTGTCTGTGGTCCCCAGACAGGATGCAGAGGTGTGGGAGGGCAGGCAAAAGGCACAGAGGACAGATTTTGCTGAATATCTGAACGGTTTCAGAAAAGTTTTTGAATAGTTGCACATCACAGGTGGTGGAGTTTTTTGTCTGTGGGTTGTTTTAACCCTCTGTGCACAGAAAATGGTGACTGTTTTGCTTCTCACTTTTACTGAGGGGTTTGTGTGTGTGTGTCCATTTTATGCATCACATTTCCTGGCACGCAGAGCAAGTTCTCAGAGCTTCTGTTGTTTTGCTTCAAAAATTCCTACCTTTTGTTGACTTAGGTGAAGGAAGCCTTTGGAGAATGATATCACCTGCAACTCTAATACTTGGGAGTTTTTGATCATGAGTTTTGGATGGCTTCAGGGTCAGGTTTACTGATTTACAAAGCATGTACACCTGCCCTTCAAAACTTGTAAAATATGGAAGCAATTTGTGTATGACTGGGAGAGTTTTTCTCATGCTTAAGGTGCCTGAGGCTTTTTGCCATTTTGTTCAAGCAGACCCAAACCACTTATGAGGAGCACAAGGCTTTGCCCCTTGAGCACAGCAGAACATAGCTCTGAGAAGCAGTCAGCCCTAAAAGCATCTTTTTGCATGGACCTTTCTCAGGAAGGGAGCTAGCACAGAGCACCCTGCCTGTCTTGCAATGTCCCAGCTGTATTATTCAGAGGATGACATTTGTACCCTTTCAAAGCATCCATGGTAGCCATTTCACAGGTAGGAGACAGTCAAGTTTGGAGGTCTATCAGCCCCCAGATCAGCACAGGCAGACTGTATCTCTCTGACCTTTACAGTGGGCTCAGCCCTTATGAGCCAGTCAGCCCAGCTCCCTCTCTGCTGAGGCTTCAAGGTGAGCAGATTGCTCTGAAAAGGTCAAAGCAGTGCAGTTTGGTGGTGCTGGCAAGGGAATGGCAAAGGGGGATTTTGGCCTAATTCCTGGGACTCTGGATTGAGAGCTCTTCTTGGCTCCCTACACTGGCTGTGGGGGCTTTTCCAGCTGCCACTCACCCTGGCAGCCATGGGTCTGGAGGAGCATCCCAGGGGTTTGGCTGCTGAGGTTTTCTGCTGTGGCAGGCAGATGTTGCAGGAGGTGATTTGGGGCTGCTCAGCAGGGCATCAGATTTTTCTCAGGGAAGCACATACAGCCCCTCAGTGGGCAGGTGCAGATGTGTGGGAACTGGATTGGAAGGCACATGGGAATCCAGTTTGGCAATGGCAGCATGAGTGGAAAGGCACATCGGGCTGCCAGCTGTGATGGTGCTCAGCACAACTCCCAGGAAGTGCTGTGGGAAGTGGCTTGGAGTCAGATCTCCTTGTGCTGGCTCAGGGTTTACGTCAATCTCCACAAAATACATGGAGCCCCTGGTTGTGCTTTTCCCCAACAGGTGACAGTGAACCATACACAAATGTTTCTGCCAGGCATGAACTGAGCTGTAGGCTGACTGTGCCTGCTGCCCTACTTGCAGGTATGACAATACTTAGCAAAACTTGATGTAACTTCTCAAAGGGAAGGATTTGGCAAAATGGAAAAGAGGAGATGCAAAATTTCCCCTTTAATTTTTTTTTTTTTTCCTTTTTTTGGCTAGGGAAGCCACAGCTTTATGAAGTCACCATTCATTTTAGCAGCCAAGGCAGCTGCACACAGCAGATTTGGTGACCGGATGCTGTGGTCCAGTTGTGTGTGTAGTTGATGCAAAGCCTGGAAAATAATAAACACAAGTTTCCCTGAACAGGGCACGTCCGTTATTGCGTGCATGCTGTAATTCAGGAACCAGCAGATGTCTGAGCTTCGTGCCCAGCCTGACAGAGACACGAGAAGGGAACTGGTTCAGGGTTTGTGCACAGCTGCACCGATCAGATGACTCTGTCAGCTGAACATGCCCCAAACCAGCCCTGATTTTCATAGCAAGGAATCTGACCTTTGGTCACAAAAATACTGTCTTGGGAAGCTTGCTGAAAGCTTTGTAAAGAAGGAGAGTGGTAGCAATAATAGTTCAGGGTATCACTGTAAATGGCCTTCGCATGCTGACTGAGATGTGCTGCCCTCTTCCTCCACTTGACTCTCACTAGTGTTAGTCAGAGGCATTCACAAAAGACGTTTTCAAGGGATCTGTTTCCAGTTTCGAGGGGTGATTATCACTTTTTGTTGCGTTTGTCCAGGGGTGACAGGACGTTGTTCTGCCTAGTGGTCTTGTTGCCACCTTTAAGTAAGCTGTGCAGCTTTACCTGTAGCATGGGTGGCTCAGAACCACAGCCAGCCTATGGCTGTTGGGCGACTGAGGTGATACAAGTTGACAGCTGCCACAGGATTCTGTGCAACAGACCCCATTTACATTGGCAACATCAGCCCAAAGTAGAGCAAGTTGGACTGTTTCCCACTGCTAGGTCCTCCTTGCTTGTAACTTAAAACTTGGGCTCAAGCTCTGCTCTCACATGGTGAGGTTACCAAAGGCTGTCCAAAGACAGTACTGCAGATCAGTGTGGCCAGGACTCAACCACATCTCCAAACATAGCTGAAAAAGGGAAGTGGAGAAGCCTGTGGATTTCCTTTCAACCTCATCTGCCATGGCTGGGCACATCATGCTGGAGACCGTTGTGGCCACAGCTAAGATGCTAAAATGCTCAGTCAGAGAGCCTGAAGCCACGTGCAGGCAGGAGTTTGGGGAGCCTTTCCTATGCTTTGGAGAGACCTTGGAAGAAAGCAGGCTACTTTCTGGGATGGACCTGTTGAGTGTAAAATTGGGCAGTGTTTTCTTTTAACTGCGAATGCTGCTCAGGAGAGTTACGTATTCACCAATGCTCCCTGTCATTCAAAGTCCAGAGGGTAATTGTCTTTGCCTACTGTGTAAAGCGATGGGAACTTTCCAGTTGCAGAAGGGTGTGTAGAACTGAGGATTGGCAACATGGAGATATGAGCTCCATTAACTCACAGGCACTATCATGATGAGTTGTAATTACAGATAGCTTTTTAATTCCATCCATTTTTTTTTTCCCCCTCCAGAACGCACTTGGCAAAGGTTGCAAATGAATCCTGGGAAGACACTGTTGTCAAAGGGACCTTCAGCAGGCAGTTCTGCAGAAAAGGCTGACATGGTGCAACACTGTATCTGTAAAAATCTGTGACTCGTTCCCTGAAGGCGGGCACATAAGGAAGTGTGATGTTTGCAGCAAAGCCCAGTCTGTAGCTGTGGCCCCAGGGAGATCAGAGACATTCCTGACAATTATGACTTGGTTCAGGACCTTTTCCCCAACCTTTACATCAGCATGTTAAGTTTCATAGCTTAGCTTTAAGCAAGCAGCACAAAGCACCCCTCAGAACAGCAGATGCTTGGGTGACCATAAGGAAATCAGGAGATCAACATATGGAAGGACAAGAAGAATGTGCCAAAGTTTGTGATCACATAATTTGTTTGCAGTGAGTCATGGTCTTCCCCTTTCACACATTCCCCTCAACCTCCTGCACAATGATGTACTGCCTCTCTTTGCGGCATTTTGTTTTTAAACACCCCTGTCTCTTGGTTTTCCTGGACAGTCCTCTTTGCCCTTGCCTATCCTGATAATCCTGCAACTTGAAAATGCCTGCAGCATCATTTCCTTAACACATCTGATTTTTAATGCTTCGGTGGTGTTTACTTAAATCCTGTGGGCACATTGAGGAACAATTCACTCCTTTTACCAAGAAGAGCCTAATGGAAAAGATGTTTCATGAAAGGAGCAGAAGTTTGGGAAAAGAGGAAAAGTCAAATGTGTGCAAATACAGATCAAAGCTTTTCTCTTGCTCAAAACGAATATTAAGAAAACTTGCTCAGTGGGTCATGATGAGCTCATTCAGTGCACTCGATTACTGGAAAAATCTTCCACTCTGAGAAGTATGCATGTGTCTGTGTTGAGTCAGAACCTGGCACAGCAGCTTCAGTGCACATTTTTGTTATAAAAAAGAAAAAGTCCCTTTGTCTTTTGCAAGCCTAAGAAAACCCTGTGTTTCATTTTTTATGTAGAAAATGTGGGAACTGCAATGTTGCATTTCACTGGGGAGCTGACATCTTTAGGCCTAGGGTGGGTCAATATTCCTAACTGCAACATTTCAGCATTGTGAACCCTTTTGCATACTGTCCAGCCACCTTTTGTTTTATATACTAATAACAGTGTATGAAAAAGTTGCCAGTGTACACCTGCACGTGCTTGTACTCGGAAGTCACGTTTTAAAGAGTTTGCTGAAAGCACGGCAAATTGTTTCTGCTGAACTTCTTGGCATGTTTTCAATGCAAAGCTGGCAGCTATTGTATAATGCCTTCAGCCTACAGTATGGGGGCCTCAGAGAAAACAATGCCTTCGGTGAGACTGAGAAAACACAATCACAGGCACCACAGAGCTATGCACAGCAGCAGTTGTGGGGAGAGGTCGTGGTCAAATATAACATTTCAAGCAGAATCTGAGATGGGGATGTGTTGTTAGCCACAGCATGAGCATTGTCTTAGACCGGTTAATCATGCAACATTAAGAGAAATATGTACTGCAAGCCCTCACAGATTCTGCTTCCAACAGCTTTTTTTCCTCCTCTGAAATGAGTTGCACACATTTTGGTGCTGCTCGTTCTCAATATGGCGGCATCTGCACTCTGCCTTTGTTGATGAAAAGCTGGAGGTTCTCCAGGTGGGCTGAGCCATGCTTCTGTCACAGAAGTGCCTCTTTTTGGGAGGCAAGCAGAGAGAGAGAAAGAGAGGAAAAAAATGTCCAGCTGACATCAATGAAGACCACACCATACTGGATAATATTATCGTGTACCTCAACCGCCCACCCCCTTTAATTTACTAGAAACTAAGCAAGCTGTCTTGAAACCCATCGCTTCCAGCGTGTTTGCACTGTTCTCCCTTGACCAAAGGCTATTAATTGTCAGGAGCTTGACAGCTACCTGATTCCTTGTTCAAAGCACTGAGACAAGAGGGGATTTCCATGAGTAATAATTTCAGTCTGTGCCTGTGCAGCACACCATAGGCTAGAGTAAATTGATCCAGCTGCTTGCAAGACTAGATGGAAAAGTGCCTGGGGCGGGCAGGAGCACATCACCAGATGGAGCTGGATGCTGTTGTCATCACATGGGGCTCCCCAGCTGCTGGGCATGCTCGGGCTCGACTTCCACCATGAGCAGGGAGTGCTCAGCCTTCCTGTCTGTGCTGACTTGCAATGTGAGGCAAATTCACCAGCACATGTTGCAACGTCTTCTCCTGTAATGTAAAGGATAATTTTAGATTAGACAAAACTGCCCTTTTTTTTTTTTCTTTTTTCTTTTTTCTCCCTGCTCAGCATCCTCACCAGGCGTGTGTTTTTCTCGGCAGCAGTCTTCTCTGTGACAGGGACTATAAATGCTTCTAAGAGGCCAGCTACCTCTAACAAATAATAAAAATTGGCAGGATTAACCTGTAACCTGAGGCAACAAAAATAGATTCCACCAGCCAGATGGCAGAGTTCAAAGATCCACTCACTTCCTGGCGGAGGTTGCACAAGTTAATTTTTATCCTTGTTAAAAAGAAATAAGAAGTGAAAACATAGCAATAAAATGTGTGCTGCTTGCTATCTCTGGTTTTAATCACATTTATTTTATTCTGTTGTGTTTTGCTATTAGAGTTGTTAGGAAAATGCTTTCTTTCTCTCTTCTGGAGATGTTTAAATTCTGCTTGAAGTTTTTGGTAATTTTGCTGGGGTGCTTGTATGATCGGTTTAGTATACTGGAAGACGACCACTATATAGGAGGAACTAATTGACGTAGCAGGAATGTAATTTACTTACTTTTAAAAAAATGAACAGTTTGATTAGAGTAAGAGGGGAAAAAAGATGGCACCCTAGATTGGCATCTAGTTCGTTGTGGGAGAGATTGGAGCTAGCAATGTGACAGTGGCCACCCAGTGCAGACTGGGCAAGAGCCAGGTGTACTCAGAGGGTCTAGGGGTTCCCTGAGCCTGAGCTCTGCAGTGAGTTCCTGGAGGCAGAGTTCCTCAATGCAAATAAGCTGCGATGCTATTAGTGAGGTGGTCAGAGCATCAGCTGTGCAGTGGTGGGGCAGAGACAATACAGAAAGGCAGCTCCTGAGTGCTGGCACTGTGTGCTGGGAATAAGGAACAGGGAATCGAGGCTTTTCCTCCCAGCTGCAGAGCAGCTTGCTTGGCAGGAGAAAGTAATTTTCTAGAGTGGGACACTGGAGCAGGGAAGTGGGATGTGGTCTAGAGAGTGGCAGAAATGGGACTAGTGCAGGAATGGCCCATGAAGCATGCTCCCATGGCAGGACTGGAAAGCCAGTGCTTTTAACAAACAGCAAACCCACTCCATCTCTTTATCTTTCCTCTTAGTCCCCTCTGACAAAACCAACATGTGTGGACAGTGTTGCAGCACAAGGGACCTTACCCACACCCCTACAGAATCAGCCACAGTAAATTTACTGGAGAGGAGACGAGGGTATGTTAATCTGAGAGCAGCACTTAGTTCTTCTTTCTCTGGCCCTGGCCGTAAGAATTTCTTCACAAGTGTTAAATGTGAGAAGAAAGACTGCAAAGTGTAAGGTTTAGATAAATGCCTGCGTGCCTCGATGTCATGTGGCTGTCACGAAGCATACACAAAGGTAAACAGCTCAGCCAACAGATTGCAGAAGCAGAAGAATAAAGTTCATGGGTTGTTTTTGTGATGGTTTGACTTCCCTTGCCAGCTCAGCCATTAATGAAAACAGAAGCTGAGCTGCTGGCAGGGATTTGGAGCAGGCTGCAGGTACCCTTCAGGAGAGCAGCACTGGGAGTTCCAGGCAGGGAGCTTATGATTAATTTTGTAGGCATTTATTGTGCAATGTGAGATGGCCACCAGCCAGCTCAGAAGTTAAGCCAGAAGATGACTGTCAAATGGAACTGTTAGGTTTGGCATATCTTTCCAAAGCTGCTGTGCAAAATAGGCATACTGAAGCTGATTTCTGGAATTTTCAGGCCTTTCGTACAGCATGTTCTTGTATGGCAGTCTTCTTCGTTTTACCCTTTTTGGCAAAAGAATTAGGTTTGAGTTGCAGCATGCACGAATTTTAGGTCAGGATTTGTACTACAGGCAGCCCTCTCCATGCTTTATCAGCAAACCTCTCTTGGTAATTTCTCCTTTAATAATCTTACAAGGAACTAGCTCTGCTTCACTTTGCTTTCTGAAAACAAGATCATGTTTTCTTTGAAAAGCCTTTTTAGCCCAGATGAAGGTGAGGAGGAGATGAAAAGGCAGGTGGTGTGAAAGGAGCTCTGCCCATGCAAGCAGACTGCAATAGAAATTTCCTTCTTGCGTGGCTTACCCTAAGCTAAGGTCAGTCAGTTAACTAACTCTGTGTGGACACCATCTGGCATGAATACTTCAACAATAAAGCTTAATGTATAACCGAGGGCTTTTTCTTCCTTCTGTGTCAGCAGTTGGCAAGAAAATACTGCAAATAAGGCTCTCTGTGAGTAAATAGATATGCGTGGAAAGAGGAGGGGAGCACCACAGTAAGCAAGTTTGAAATTCACGCCAGCCTTACTTCAAGTGATAAGGTTATTTGAGTAACCTGCAAACCATACGGATGCACAGGTTTCAAAAACAGGAAAGCATCTTGTTTAAAAAAACCTTCTGAGGCAACCCCGGCGCTTAGAAAAGAAACTGGCCTTGTGGTTAAGTGATTGTACTTCCTTATTGGTATCAGGACTGAGGCGGCGCAAGGCCTGGCGGGACAGCGGTGCTGCGGGCAGCGAGCAGGATGCTTGTGACAACCACATTTGCACCCGGTAAAGGGGATTTCTGGAGGGATGAGAAATTGCAAAGTTTCCCTTTTCATTTCCTCTTTGGGTGAGTTGGGAGGGTGGTTTTTTTTGTTTTTTTTTTTTTCTCCACTCTCTTTTTCAGTAATGTAGTAAGAATAAGACATCCTCAGAGGACACTGCTTCTGAGCTCACCCCGTCCCCAGCTCCCGGTGGATGTCACCCTGCTCTGGGCTGTGCTGTGCTGGATGCCTGGCTCTTGGCCCTGCCAGCCCAAGCACCTGAACAGGGATGCCTTTGGGAAGGGAGGGCACAGTGCTTTTCTGGGGGATTTAAATGTGGACATGCGGAATTTACTGATGTTTTTTGAAAGCCTGATGGATGCATTCCTCCACAGACAAACCAAAGCCATATGCTTTCTGTTTGACCTTTGTTTTGAGTAAGGAAAATCAGCCCACGCAATGTGAAGTTATGTTTCCACACGAGAGAGAAATGCATATGCCTGGGTGCATGTGACTGTCAATGCACACATGCCTTGCTGAACACTGTGTAACCCCTACTTGCACTGGCAGCACACTCCTCAGGGATTTACAGAGCCAGTGCCTAGAAAACACAAGCCTTTCCTACCTGAAATGACATAACTGACACAGTTCCAACACATTCTGTTATTATTTATTAAATGAGAGTCAAAGTACAAAGTTGGGATGCAGGCTTTATCTTTCCCAGTGTGCACGTTTTCTGGCAGAGGTTGTGCTTGTTCCTGCGGAGCTTCAAGCTCGTGGGGTTGGGCAAGGATCTAGGTGGGACCCGTGCCAAAGGGCTGGCTTTTTCTCCTTATGGAGAAAAGTTTCAGTCCCACCTGGCTTCTCTTCCCTACCCGCTTTAATTTCTGGGATATCCACCTCAGCTGGTTTCCTCACTGATGGCAACTGCTGTGCCAGCCACAGTGAAGCCTACAGCAAAGATGGCTTTGGCCCATCAAGTCCTGTATTTTGATTGCTCTTCAGCAGAAATGTCAACAGCTTCTCAGTAAACTTGCAGCAAAGAAAATGTCTGAAAATTTTTCAGAAATTAATTTAAGCGGACTTGGAGCAAAGTTTTTTTGGCTAGAAATTCAGGCTATGGCCAAGACAGCAGACTTTTGCCAACTCATTGCCTTGGTCCTACAATCCAGCAATGAATAGAGAGAAAAAAAAGAAGGATAAAAAAAGAAAAATCCCCTCCACTGCCCCTTAGATTTAATTGTGCTTTATGTAAGCCTCATAAATCCTGCCTAAATCACATCATCAAGCCACAGGGAAATTGAAACCTTGCCCAAGGCAGGATCTGGCATGGCCATTCAAGCTAGAAGGGTTACATTCAGGGACAAGTTCAATGCACTACAATCTTGTTTTGAATGGGAATGTGCTTGCCTCTGTGTGTGTCAGAGAGGCACCTGGGTGCAAGAGACAGTCCTGCCTTTTTCCTCTTTGAATGTCAGAAAGAGGAAGAGTGGCACAAGTGGAGCTGAAGCACACATCCTCACCACTGCCCCTGGAGAGCCTTTCAAGTGCTTTTCCTCTTGTGCAATGGGGAGCAGGAAGGGAGGGACAGGGATTTGCACTGAACAGGCCCATTCAAGCACTTAATTTTTTTCTTCGGGCATCAGACAAGTGGTGGGAGGAGGATTAGAAAGCAAAGATGTCTAAACTGAACTCCTGAAGGTTTTCTTCTTTCTTGTAGTGCTTTGTTACAATTCTTTTGCATGTAACCCTCAGACAGAAAGAAGAGGGTTTCAGCTTGGAGTCACAGAATCAAAGGATCACAGAATTAGTCAGGTTGGAAAAGACCTTTGAGACCATCAAGTCAAACCTATCACCCAACACCATCTAATCAAGTAAACCATGGCACTAAGTGCCACATCCAATCTCTTTGTAAACACCTCCAGTGACAGTGACTCCACCACCTCCCCAGGCAGCCCATTCCAAGGGGCTAACTAACTTCCAACCTAAGCCTGCCCTGGTGCAGCTTGAGACTGTGTCCCCTTGTTCTATCACTGATTGCCTGGGAGAAGAGCCCAAGCCCCACCTGGACACAGTCTCCTTTCAGGTAGTTGTAGAGAGCAATAAGGTCTCCCCTGACCCTCCTCTTCTCCAGGCTAAACAATCACAGAATCACAGAATGCCAGAGGCTGATAGGGACCTTGAAAGCTCATCCAGTCCAACCCCCCTGCCAGAGAGGGATCACCTATACCAGATCACACAGGAATGTGTCCAGGTGGGTTTTGAATATCTCCAGAGAGGGAGACTCCACAACACCCCTGGGCAGCCTGTTCCAGTGTTCTGTCACCCTCACAGTGAAAAAATTCCTCCTCATGTTCAAATGAAACTTCCTATGCTTCAGTTTCCACCCATTGCTCCTTGTCCTGTCATTGGACATCACTGAGCAGAGTCTGGCTCCATCCTCCTGGCACTCACCCTGCACACATTTATAAACATTGATGAGGTCACCTCTCAGTTTCCTCTTCTGCAAGTTCAAGAGCCCCAGCTCCCTCAGTCTCTCCTCATAAGAGAAATGTTCCATTCCATTAGTCATCTTTGTGGCTCTGTGCTGGACTCTCTCCAGCAGTTTTAAGTCCCTCTTGAACTGGGGGAGGCCCAGAACTGGGCACAGTACTCCAGATGTGGCCTCACCAGGGCAGAGTAGAGTGGCAAGAAAACCTCTCACAACCTACTAGCCACAGCCCTTCTAGTATACCCCAGAATGGTATTGGCCCTCCTGGCCACAAGAGCACACTGCTGGCTCATCAATCTTCCATCCTCAAGGAACCCCATGTCCTTTTCCCCTTCACTGCTCTCCAACAGGTCAGTCTCCAACCTATACTGATACCTTGCACTTGTTGAATTTCATTAAATTTCTTCCTGCCCAATGTTGCAGCCTGTCCAAGTCTCACTGAGTGGCAGCACAACCTTCTGGTGTGTCAGCCTCTCCACCCAGTTTGATGTCATCAGCAAACTTGCTGACAGTGCACTCTGTGCCCTCATCCAGGTCATTGATGAATGTATTGAACAGAACTGGTCCCAGTACTGACCCCTGTGGGACTCCACTAGTCACAGGCCTCCAACTAGACTCCATCCCATTAACCACAGCTCTCTGACTTCTTTCCTTCAACCAATTCCCAATCCACCTCACTACCTGATCACCCAGACCACACTACCTCACTTCAGCTAGAAGGATTCTGTGGGAGACAGTGTCAAATGCTTTACTGAAATCAAGATAAACCACATCCACTGCTCTACCATCAACAATCCACCTGGTTATGTCCTCATAAAAGGCTATCAGGTTGGTCAAACATGGCTTCCCCTTGGTAAAATCATGTTGACTGCTCTTAATGACCCTCTTGATAAGCCTAAGGACAGCACCAAGGATAAGTTGCTCCATTATCTGTCCAGGGATGGAAGTGAGGCTGACTGGTTTATAGTTACCTGGGTCCTCCTTCTTACCCTTTTTGAAGTCTGGAGTGATGTTTGCCCTCCTCCAGTCCCCAGGCACTTCTGTCTGCTGTGACTTACTGAAGATGGAGAGTGGTCTGGCCATGACCTGTGCCAGCTCCCTCAGCTGCTCCTCAGAGAACTTCTGCTCCAGCCCCCTCGCTAGCCTCATTGCCCTTCTCTGGACACATTTCAGCATCTCAACATCTTTCTTAAATTGAGGAGCCCAGGACTGGACACAGTACTCAAGGTATGGCCTAACAAGTGCTAAGTACAGGGACAGAACAACTTCCTTAGTCCCGATAGAGGCCAGGATGCCACTGACATTCTTGAGACAGACTCTTCATGCTGCCTTTGGAGTGGGCCCTCAGTCACATCTCTCCCAGACACAGAGCAGGTGATGCCCATGAGAGAGATCAGCCACCAATTCCCAAGAGAAACCAGAGTGACCCCAACCTAGCCAGCCAAAGCATCACCGTCAGTATTCTATGAGACGGGTGTGCACAAAAGGGCCTGCAAGGTTTCAGCAAGCACATTTTCTGTCTTTTCACCTGTGGAGGTGAGAGCAGGGTTTGCCCTGAAGCAGCAGCTGATGCTGTGCAAGGGCACGATTGCATGAACTTCAAAGAGGGGTGTCATGTCACACCCCATTCTGCACCTCCCTTCGGCTCTGCATCCGTTAGCCCTGAAGTGCTCCATAGCCTTTCATCTCTCCAGAGTGGATAAAGCTAGCAGCAGCGTGCTGTCATGGGGGCTGAGCTGGCACCAGCAGCATTTAGTCACCCATCCACACACTGCAGCAGAAGCTGAAAATGTTTGGGGTTTTGGTTTTTTCTCTGTTTTGTTTTTTTTTTATTCCTTTTCCCCTGACCTCAGATGGTAAAATATGTGTGAAAACATGAGGGGATAAGGCTTCTCACCAAGCACGGAGCTGACCCCCTCAGTTTCGCAAGGTCTCAGCATCCTGACCTTTGCCTTCGGTCAGGCTTTTTTTCAGACTCATCATTATTTCGGCCGCATTTGTGCTGCAGAGGAATGCAGGTGTTTCCTCTGTTCCCACTAGCACGCCCGTGCTCTGATTTCTGAAAGGCTGGGGAGGCTGCTCAGGCGTGTCCTGTCATGCTCAAGGAGGCGTTTGAGGAAAGTGTGGATGCAGGTCAGGCAAATGACCAGGGAAACGATGCATTTGCATGCACTTGCTTGAAATTGTAATTTAAGCAGGCTACATGCCGAGCTTGATTGAAAATCTGGTCCACGGTTTTCCAATTGTGGGTTGTTTTTCTTAAGTTAAGGGAAACAACTCGTTCCTTATTTGATCTGTAATAACCTGAACTGGTTTCCTTGGAAAGCTTATTTATTCTCCTTGGCTGCTGAAGTGGATGCTGAATTTTGAGCATCCTGAGAAAAGACGATGTGCATATGGGGTTCTTTGTTGCCGAAGCTTTTGTTGGATGATTATGAGACTCATTTATGTAGCCGTTTGTGTATTAAAATTGTTGGGTTGCCTAGAGCTATGGATAAGCACTCCGTGTTTGACATATCTCTAAATAAATATAGCGGCACATTATTAATGGATACGGCTTTAAAAGCAAACACCCAGAAATGCACTTACAATAAGGGGAGGAAAAACCAAGGTTACATCATACTGCTAGAAGCCAATTTCTTTGTTTTCTAAAATGCTTCTTTGTAGGACACAGATGATTTTTTGACTCATTCAGTGTTTGAGCATCCAAGAAGTCTCATGGTGGTTCCAGAATTCTTTCAGCAGTATCCCAAATGGCATTAACAGGCGATTAAATTATTTTACTGTCCGGTGTATCCTTTTCCCCTGATGGACTCGTGTTTGGTAGAGAGGTTTTTGAAGGAGTGCTTTTGTATTTTTGGAGAACTGTGACTGTGTCCCTGCTGAGAAAGGATTCTGCACTCTGGAGCTTTTAAAATCACACCATTCTGCAGTCTCAAGACGAGTGGCTGTCTTGGGCTTAACCATGTGTATGAGTGCAAATGTACCTATGAGTGAGTGCCATTGGTCACCAAGAGATGATGGAAGACTGCTGTTCCTGCTCTCCTAATCCTTTAGGTGCCTAGCTATGGCTGGTAAAAGGAAGCATCTTCTAAATGCATAACCAATTCCCTATCTTGCAATTACAAACTGGCTTGTGGACACTGTCACCTCTCCTGCACATCTTCCTCTGTAGAACAGTGTCCCTGTCACTGTGCTACCTCCTTCCCAGACTGCTCAGGCTTGGAGCCAGAAACTTCCATTTAGATCTTGCTCATGGCACTGCTGTTTGCTTCTCAGCCCCACTAGGAACTGGTTGTTGTTTTTTCGGACCTGAAAGGTGCAGATTCATTAGGGTGGTGACCAGGGACAGGTCGTCCTGCCTTTGTACAAGTTGTTGACACAGAGGTTCAAACTGGCAGCTGGCATCCCTCTTCCCTCTCCGCAGAAAGACTGATGCTTTTGCTGCCATTTGTGCCCTGAGCCAACAATCTGCAGTTTTGGATACAGAACCCACGACCAGCTGCCTCTTCCAGGGCCAGCCACCTCTCTGTTCAGACCTCCATACTCAGTGAAACCCATGTGATGACACCTGGGACATGGGACTGAAAAGTGCCTGCCCATCTTCCTCACAGAGCTGAAGCAACCTTCTCAGGGCTGTTGGGTATTGTGCCTTGGCAGGTTTGATGGCTGCAACCCTACACACAGCCCAGTGACGCTGTTCTGCCAGCAGAAGCCTGCAGCACAAACCTGGCTGTAGGCTGTATTTTTAGTGGGCATGAACCAGCTTTCCCTGGCACACCTGCTATGCCCTGGGGGCCAGCCAGGGTCTTGGGCACTCCCACTGCACCCAGAGCCAGAGCACAGCTGGGTGCAGGGATGCCAGCCCAAGCAGGGTGTATGGCTGGATGAGAGCCCTCCTGCTCCTCACCAGCTTTGGCCTCAGTCATTACTGCTCACCCACCTAAAAAATGAATACACCTTTCAAAGGTATTGAACCACCAGGTTGAGGATGGAAGTGGGGCAGGCCTTATTGTTGCCTGCTTAACTGGCCCCTTCAAGTGGCTAGCCCCTTTCCTATGTGCTTGTTTTTATAGTGATCTCATCTGTTGGTGGGCAAATTGTTCTCTTCTTCACCTGATGCTGTTCCTGCAGGCTAGGAGGGTTTTTCCTGGGGCACTCCTGTATGTTTGCTCAAGAAAAGTGGTGTGTACTCACCCACCATGAGGAGAGAGAAAACACAGCAGCTGTCATGCTTCTGACCCTTGTAATGGCCACTTTCAGAGCCAGGTGTCTGCAAGAGTTTCCCATACTGCTGCCATCTTCTGGAAAAACATCTCAGTATCATCCTGGATACTGCCTCCAGCAGGGGTGGTTCCCCAGCCTGACCCTTTATTCCTCCCCAAGAGGCACAGCCTTGTGGCTGGGCAGCTGCAGGAGTGTCATTGACCCACCCAGACATGAGCATCCCTCTGTGGACATTCCTGGCCATGACATCTCTCCTTTGCTGGTTGGAAGCAGCAGCTTCTCCCTGTGGGACTGGGATTCCACAGGCTGGGGCCTTGCACAGAGGTACAGCACATGGCAAGACAGAAAGGAGGGGAAAGTGAAAGACGACAAAAGAGTTAACAAAAAGTGCATCCCAGTTACAATGCTGGATGGGATGGTGTTGCCCCAAATCTTTACTCCGTTTCACTTACCTGTGTTGTAGGGATGTGGTAAGACAGCAAAGGGAACTGGACTGAGTGCTCAGGGGCTGCAAGGGAGGAGTGTGTGTGTGTGTGTGTGTGTGAGTTGGCCTTTGGTCAGCTGCCACTTGGCTTACAAAACACTGTGAGACTGGCAAGAGGGTGTGACACCTCCAGCAGCACTCTGCCTTCAAAATGAGAGCTTCCACATCACCTCTCATCCAGATCATGACAGCATTATTACCAACATCCAGGGGCTTTTGCAATCCACCACCTGCAATCAGCTAGAATTCAGTCGTCTTGAATGAATTCTGCCTCCAGTCCTCTGCCAGCGGGTAGGACAACTCTCCCAAGGAAACGGAGCAGAGCTTGCTTTCATCAATGTGCTGCTAAGTATTAGCTGTGTCTGTCTCAGCAGGCAGCCACTTCCCGTCCTCTTTGCTGTGCACTTCTCTGTGTGCACCATAGTGCTTGTGGTACATGGCACTCATTCCTTATGTTCTTCAAACGGACAAGCGAAATTGCATGGTATCAAGCTGAATATATTTAACTTTTCGTTAACTTAAAGACTTCCACTATGTGGAAGAGCTTTGGGAAGTGATGAAGGAGACAGAAGTGTTGGAAAATATGGAGAGAAAGAACAAAAGGGCAGGCTGGGCTGATCATACTGCAGCCAAAAATATCTCCAAAGCAGCAAAGCAGAGATGAATAAAGGATTGCCAGTGAGTCAGGGGGAAGGAATGGCAGCATTGTCTCTTGTTTAAGCAAAGAATCTGTAATGGGAGAAGATGAAGTGCCAGGGAACTAATATCCCTCTGCAGCAATTGTTTGAACCCTCCCTTCCCCTCAGAAAAATCAAGTTGCTGCTGGCTGGCTTGCAAGTAGAAAAACCCAGTCCAAAACCTCATCTAGTCTCTTGTGCCAATAAGTGCATCTGTCGGTGTGTCAGTGTTGATCCGCCTTCGGTACATGCCACATGCTCGTTTCTTTACACAAGATGGGCTGGAAGGCCCATTAACTAGATTAGAAATTCTAAGACACAATTAAAAATCATGATGCTTCTTTGCTTTAATCTTCTCTCCTTTAGCTTCCAGGCTTGTTTTCTCTCTGACCCAACACGGTCCTAAGTTGCTTGGCGTTAGCAGGGTATCAGTACACAAACAGGGCTGGTATCTAAACTGCGTAATATCATGCATTACCTCGACAGCAACACACAGGTCCATGAGGCTCCCCAAAAAACGAGTAACCCCACCGATGGACAAAACAATAGGTGCATTTATCACTTGTGGGGGAGAAGGTTTGAGCATTGAATCTGTGTAACCAAGGAGCAATTTACTCTTCAGTCGCAGATTTTTTTAAGAAGACAAAGGAGACATCTGGTATATGCTCACAATGCAGCTATACCTGTGGCAGCTGGAGGTACATGGGAAGGAGAGCAACTGAAAGGTTACTGGCTGTCAGTAGTGCTCAGCAGGGCAGGATTCATTCCCTAGCAGCCTAAACAAGAGGCCCCATGCCAGCACCCAGGGTGGCTGCATCTCTGTTGGTCCCATGTAGACCATTTCTTCAGTGAATGCAGTAATACTGCAGATAATGCCTTGGTGTGCAATGCTGCAAGAGGGGTCATGCTTTTGCTCCTCCTGCTCTCTTCACACAGCTGAGGCAGGGATGTGGATTTTCCTCATCCCACTGCCAGCGAGGGATGTGTGGGCTCTTTGGGTCCTTCAGCTACAAGACAGAGAGTGTGTCTCTCAGTGGCACACATACTGCCTGTGCCTTAAAGGTAAGGAGAGCCCAGGAGGAGCAGCACCATTTGGAGCATTCCTGCTGTCCTAAGTAACATCTGATAACACAGGGTGGATTACAGACCATTTTCAGAGATGGGGAATTGCTGCTTAATTGCCACAGCATTGTACAAATGTGGCAGAAATTTGTTACAGAGGATGTAACACATTCTATTTTTTTTAAATTTTATTCTTTGAGCAATTGTTTTCCTCATGCAGAACCACATTCATTACTATTATTAATGACCTCACCAGTCCTTGTGCTAGCCTCTGTCATTACATATTTTGAAGGTACAGACTGGCTCTTGGTCTATATGCATTAAAAGCAGTTCAAAGATTAGATTTTTCAGGTTTTGGCATATCACAGGATATTTTTATGTTGTCTCCTGTGCTTATTGTGCCTAAAAGCTGTCATCATCACTGCCTATAGAATATAGCAGGAAAACCTTATAATTGACCCATTAATCCCTATGGGATGCCAAAAATGAATGCTATAGTCTCCTAGCATTTAGATAGGACCCTGTTTGCTTATCTTTTTTAAATGCTGCAAGGTTTTTCCATATGGTTATGTTTAGCGTGCATTATGGAGATCTTTCATCTTCCTCTGAAGCACAGGGATGAAATATGGGTCACTGCTAGACTAAAGCAGTAGGGCTTTGTGATCTGGTAGTCTGCTGCATCTGATATGGCAAACCCTGTGCTGCTAGGAAAAGCATCGTCCTTTGGGGAATTAAATGGCTTGGCAGCGTTGCTTTAAAATTTGGCTACACCTTTTTCGTCCTTTTTTGGATGAAAGAACAAGATCTTTCAACCTGCCTACTATGGAGTTCCAGCCAGGTTTAAAATTAATATCAACTGACGCTCAAGAGGGAAGGAAATGAAAGAAACATTTCTTCCCCAGAAACAGCCCTGCTTTCCTGCCTTTTCCATAAGTGCAGAGACGTCTGTCAGTTTTGGCACCAGGAAGCATTCAAAACGAGAATATTTTTGAAAATAAGAATATTTTAAAATACCAGGAATTCTCCTGCATCTTTAAATGTCACCCAGCAGGAACGCAGAGGCTGTAAAATGGACAGAAGATAATTGATCCAGTCAAACAGTTAAATGTGCATCTGCAGAGAGTGCTTGTTGCTGCTTAGCAAAACATCCCATCTGTTTTTGAAGAAGGCTAGAACAAGGTGAAAGAGGCACTGCCTCTTGTGTCCTGCAGCCTGGAAACCAAGGAGAAGCCAGGAGCTGAGAAAGAGGGATTGAGTTTCCCACTGTGACAAATTCATTCCAGCTCCCCAGCAGATTCCAGGAGTCTGGGATAGCTGATGCAAGATGCCTGTGCTTTTATTTGCTAGAAATACTGAATATTATCCTAGTCACTGATTTGGAGAACAATGAACTGTGGTAAATCAGGCTCTTGGCACTCAAAATGCAGACAGTTCAAATGAGCAGAGGCTATCTCAAGAGATACTTTTCTCAGCTATAAAAAGGGAGAATAGCTACATTAAGAGAGGGAAGGTTAAATCATGGAGTTTTTTTCGAAACCACTTTGAAGCTTTGGAGAGTAGGCCATTACAGGAGTACAAATTGCTCTTTACTTTTTATTTTATTTATTGCCTCATTTTCAAATAATGAAATTCTGAATGTACCTCCTCGCTAGCTGCTGAAAAATAAGGGAATGCCGGAGGATTCTTAATGACACTAATAAACCCAGCTGAATACTTTGGCAACAAGTATTTTTATTTAATTGCAAAAATACTGTCTTATTAATACAAATGGTCTTTATAGGGTTGCATTGGTTGCCACACAGGTTTGTTTAGACCAAATAATTTTTTTTGAAACGTTCCCTTTTCATCTGATTGGAATGAAGCACCAGAATTTAATTTTGTAATAATTTTTTTTTGGGGGGGAGGGGAAGGGGGAGCGGGGTTTGAGCAGTTTAATTTATATTCCATAATGAAAATATAAAGAATTAAAGTGATGCGATTTTAATGAAAGTGCAACGTGTTAATGTAGGTTGTAGTTTTATGTGAGTGGAAGCTTCTATTAATGGGAAAAATGCAAATATACCAGTGGTCCATTCTAACAGCCTTGCTGCCCTTCTCTGCTAGGGAAGAGATGGGAAGCTCGCTGGTGTGTCCAGAACAGCTCTCTTTGCTTCTTTCTTTTAATCCTCCTTGTTCTTAATGCCTTTCTTGGCTAGAAGACAGCATGATTTCAACTGCAGGTTTTCTTCAGGCTGCAGTACATACACTTCACCCTTCTCTCACCTGTGTGATGGGGACACCACTCACCCAATCAGTATGCGACAAATCCTTTTTGCTGCACTTGGCCACTGGCGTCCCTCTGACCTGCCATGCCGATCTTGATGCTGCTCTGTATTTTTATCTCCACATGCCACTCAAGTCTGGTGGGTGATGTGAATGCTTACCAGTCATTTTCTTCCTGCCATCCCTTTTAGCAGAATGATGCTGGTCAAAGTAACTGCTACACTTCTTAGGGGGGGTTGCCTGCTAATGTGATGTTGCTGTCGGGGTTCGAGTCGTCTCTGCTCTGTTTATGAAAGATACTAATGGTGATGTGCAGTGAGTCCCACAAAGCAAAATTAAATTCTACTGCCTTATTTTGAGGAAGAGGGATGTGGAAACATCTGCCCTTGGCAGGCAGCAGAAATGAAGGAGGAAAAAGGAAGAAAAAGGTGGGGCCTAAATTCTGTTAATCAAAAAGTGTCAGAGGTGATGTGATGCTCTGGGAGCCCTTGCAGTGTGCGCAATACATGGTGTACTCGCTGCTGAAACCACCACTGCTCTGTGCTTTTCCAGGAAAAATGGAATATGTGAGTCTCTACAAAATGTACACTCTGTCAGGCATTGTCTGGAGTGGTTTTTCAGGGAGTGAGGGAGCTCTCTGTCCATTAGCTGGAACAACTCCTCCACTGAATATACACTCAGCTGGCTTGTTCCTCTGGGCCACTCCCTCCCGTCTGGCTCCTAGCACTTCCAGCCTTCAAAACGTTCAAATAGCACCATTTATCCTCACAGGACCTCTGTGGGAGGGATGGAGGCATGGATAAATCCTTAGTTCACAAATTAGAAAACTGAAAAATAATCCCTAATCTGCAGTGAAACTTTGGTGTGCCAGGCAGCACTCAGACCGCACTGCAAGCATGCCTCTGCACAGAGAGGAGCAAAATGCACACTTCTAGGCATCTGTATAATGATACATCTGTGTGGATACTGCAGGTTCAAAATAGAGTGTTTTTGGTTTCACTCACATAATGCTCACCCGGTATGAAAGTCTGGTGCAAGCTGTTTGTAAGACATTTGTTTCTCTGTTGGGATTGGTCAGGGCGAAGGAGAGACGTAGGACATGTGGTAACATCTGTAGCAGTGCGTACATGGGCACAGCAGAATGTAACCCACCAGCAGTGCTAGCCAGGGGCGAGCCATGTGCAGAAACCACTTGCACATATCACAGGACTCAAGGAGCCAATGGCACTACAGCCTCGGGGCACTCTGGGCTGCATCTGCTTCATCTGAGCTGCTTATTTGGTTTTCCTGGAATCAAATTAGAACCCCCAAAGGATGTTGCATGCAACTTGTAAACCAAAGACAGGCCCCTTCGTTTTGTTTGGTTTAATTTTACTGTGGGCTGTCAAGAAAACAGTTTGTGATTAAAACTGAAAGCTGCATTGAAATAGCTGCCAAACTAAGGGCTATCAGTGAGGGGATTAGTTAACTCTGTCCTCGGGGCCTTGTTTTTCCCTGTTCAGATCCACATGGAGGATCTATTCCCATATCTAATCAGGATTTGGATTGGCAAAGCGGTGAATGCTAGAACTGTGACTGGAGTCTGGGAGAAGGCAGCCCTTGTGTGATGTACCATCACGCTCCTGTGAGCTGCTGAAACTCCTTGTAAGAAGGGGTGAGTCTCATTTAATGAATTTACCAAAGCTCACAGGTCTGTGATGAAAAGTCAGAACGACAAACCTTTGTTTGCTGGGGATTTATGGCACGTAAATAAGTTAGTGTGCTAATTGTGACTGGTGTTACAGATAGCAGGCTGTTCAAAAAGCCTCACAGGGTGATTTATGTGGGTTATTTCACACACACTTGTGTGAATGTGTTTCTAGATTCTCTGCCTCCCTTCCCTGCAGCCACAAGGGTAGGAACAAGGAATAGCTTTCCTTGCAGCAGTGTCGACTGGCCCACACTTCCTCCCTGGGGTGCTGAGCTCCACAAACCACGAACCATTAAACTGGGGGAGGGAAAAAGGCTTTTGGCTGCACTCGAGCCCTCTCATCAGTGTTACACTGCAATATCTGTGCTGAATGGAAACGGTTTCCTCACCCCTAGCTTTATGCTTACAGACAGGGTTTCCTGCCTTCCTGTTAGTGCCTCCGTCTACCCAGACAGCTCTGACGCTTCAGGCTTACTGATCAGTTATGTTCTACCACAGCTCTTTTCGTGGCAGCATAACTGCTGACTAAGCAGCAGTAGGCCTGCAAGCGAGAGAAAGGAAAGTAGGGCTTTTTATTTGGTGACCTGACAAGGCTCTGTCTCAAAGTGTTGAGGCATCTTTCCACATGAACATCATCTTCAGTGGATAGGCTGGCATTCAGCCATGCTCTGGGAGCTGGGAGGCTAGCCCTGCCAAAGCCTTCGATGAGGTAAAAAGGCTGGAGGACATTTCAAATACAGTACCTAGAAGACAGGAGCACAGGTAATTTGCATAGTGAAAAAGCAGCAGGAAGGTATGTTGAACACACGACTCAGCTTTGAAAACAGTTGTCCTATGAAAAAGCAGCTAATATATAGGAGAAATGTTATAGAGAGGCACTCAGTGGACCAGAAACATGAAAGTACAAAGTGATTTTCTTATTAGAGTGCCCCTAATTTCATAATGTCCCAGAATGGGGCATTTTTGGGCACCACAGTCAGGCTGGAACCAGATAGACAGATCTGAACGGTATTTTCATATATTTTTTTTTTAAAATTATTATTATTTTTTTCCCCCCGTCGCCTGCACTGAATTCCCTCCATAGCCAGGGTGGTGCAGCTATTCAGAACACATTTCCATGTTACTTTCAGCTTTCATACTTACTTTTGCAAATTACTTCCAATATATCTCAAGAAAAAAACAACTCTGTCTGCAGTTAGTGATGGATGTACATTAAAACATTCAAGGCACATGAAAAGTTCTGATATCTTTGTTTTGATCCTTAGCCAAACTACATTTAACCTTGTTGGAGTCTCTGTTTTATTCAGACACTAGTGGCAAAAACATCTGTATACTTTCATTTTAGCACATCATTAGTCTGCTGTCATCTATCCTAAATGTGTCTTCAATCATGCCACACATGGCAGGTGGGGGAAAAAAACAACCCTGAAGCATACTCTTTTGCAGGTTTTAAGAATTGCAAAAATGTATTACTACTATGGGACCTAGCTTCTGCTCTGAGATTGTCTTACTAAGTGTCACTTTACCTCATGGCTGCTGTTTGAAGGCAGAGGAGTCAGGGCTCTGGCATATCATTAACCCTTACCCACTGGGGAGTTATATTCCTGGGCGTAGGGGGTCCTAACACTAGAAGGGCATGTTCCCTCTTCCTGCCTAGAGAAAAGTAAAAAGAGGAGAGGAATGGACAATTATTCACAAGACAAGCCAGTGAAGGTGCCAAATGAGTTCATAAGAACTTAAGAAGGAAAACGGAGGAGGTAGATGCAGAGGGAACTACTGTTAGAGAAGATGAGGTGGATGGGCTTTGTGGGGGATAAAGTCTGGTTCAATGGCAGGATAGAGTGAGATCAGAAAGTCCATGGCTGGTCTGCATGTCTGAAGATGAAAGGACCTGGAAGAAAAGATAACTTCTTATGGGGGTGGTCATTCACATTACTACATATATCTCTTCCTATCTCTATGCTTACTGGTACTCTGTTGGTGATGAACAGCTAACCTGCAAGGCAAAAAGGATGAAATATCTCTCAGGATTGATAAGAGGTGGCATGTCTGTCATTCAGGACCTCAAGAATGAATTTTTTTTGCCTATAAAAAGTGTTTGGAGGGCAGGTCTGCAAAACTGAAACCTTTATTCTTTATACTCAGTATCACACACATGGCCAGGGGAAGTTGCCTTCATAGCACAGGGAACTGAGGAGTATGCTAAGTACCAGAGTTGGGTGAACTAAATGGGTCAACAAACCCACTGATGTGATGGTGCCTTTCACATGGCATGACTGGAAACTACAGCTTGATGTAATGCAGTATTGATGCTTCAGTGAATCAACTTCTCTGAATGCTATGCCAAGCAGATGAGAAATCTTTGTCAGACAGTTTGGGTCAAATCTGTCATCCAGTCCCCAACCTACAGCTTGTGGGAGTGGAGTACGAAGGATGAAGTAATCAGAAGAGTGCGAAGGTCTTGTGTCCTTGGAGGGGAGAGATGGATGTGCAAGAAGAACAATGTATTCAAAATTAATCAATAAATCAAAGATGCCAGCCCTGGGCTATGTCTCTGGTGATTCTACTGCCTGTGCGGGAGTGCAGCAGAGCAAGGTTTGGCTGGGTACCTGGGTGAGGTTTTCATGCCATAGGTTTGAAATGTACAGCTACTGCTGGAGCACTGGAAGAGAATTAGCTTGCAGTGCTGTGTGTGTTTGCTCCTCTGACCTGGAAGACAAGAGTCTGAAGAGTGAGAAGAGTTTTTAGTAATGATGTGGCAGACAAGCAGGAAAAAAAAAGGAAGGGAATTGTGGTGTTACAGCTATTTCTCGTATGCAAGTGTCTCTTTTTGATGTATTCAGATTCAATTTTCCCCAGGCCTTCCTCTGATTTTCACCTCGGTAGATGTGGGTCAGGCTCATCAGTACATTCAAGAGAAAGAGCTAACTCCTGCATCTGAATAAGATGCCTTCAGACAGATGCTAGAGCCTGCCAATTCCAACAAGGGGCATTACTGCTTCTACAGGCATAAGGGCATCCCAGATCCTAATGCCAGCACTGCTGGGCAGTGTGATGGCTTTTTGGCTTTTCCCTTTCCCTCTCTCTATCTCCAGATTGATCACAGGATTTGAGAGATGTTGGAGAGGCTGGATATTCTTGTCTCTGAAGTTTGGACAAGAGAAGGAACAAGACTCATCTGGCTCCAAAACTCGGGACATTAATTGCATTCTGGTAGGCTCTCCAGTGGGGCATACTGACCACTGACTGCATGTGCCAAAACAACCCTGGTTACTCTTTCTGGCATGGCCATTCAGCTCCATGCCTTAACACATTTACAAGTGAGTTAGGGGAAGCATTTTGAAAAGTGAGAACACAGAGATACACAGAGGCCATTAGTGGGACTGTTCACTTGAAGAGCTGGAGAATTAAATGAGGAAAGCCTAAGAAGAGTGATTTAGAAGCATAGGGGCAGGAAGATGACAAGGCTATGGATAGATAGATGGAGCATCCATTTGGAGTAAATTGCAGTGTAACAGCTCTGTGCACGCACATACTATGGGACTTTAAAAGCCAGACAAGTTTTAACCCTTATAGCTCAAGGCTAGACATGTCACCATTGTGCCCTCTCACGGGTTGCAGTGTATTTGTGGCTTTTAAAAGATGGGACAGTTTTAAGTCTTGCCACAGGCTGATCCATTTATAGCTCCTGGAGTCTTGTGTGGGAATGGAATAAATGAAGAGAGGAACTGAAAAAAATCTGGAGAGCAAAAGCCCAGGGACTTGTGAGTGGGAGCAGGAGGTGGAAGACATCCATAGGTCTTTGTAGTAGTGGAGAGCTCTTCAGGACAACGAGAGAGAAGCCACAAGGATGTAGTAAGATCACATTGTCAAACTGAGGAGACTATATCCCAACCAGGTATAGAAAAGCCATGACTTGGGCCAGTGGCTGTGCCAGAATTGGCACCCTGTGCCTGCCCAAAGCTGCTTCACAGAGGTAGCTTTGGCCTGTGCTGTACCAGCAGTGCTGTGGTGTGTCCTCGTCCTGGCCAACTAGGCCACCCACTGCTATCTCATGGGGATTTCTTTGGCCTGGGCCAGCTTTCTCTGGGTCACTCTCCTTGCAGCTTGGGGCCACAGCCTGTTCTGCCCATGAAGATGCTTGCCAGACTTCATAGAATGATAGAATAGTTTGGGATTGAAGGCCCCTTTAAAGGTCATCTAGTCAATACCCCTGCAATCAGGTGGGACATCTTGAACTAGATCGTGTTGTTCAGAGCCCTGTCCAACCTGACCATGAATGTTTCCAAGGATAGGGCTTTAACCAGCTGTCTGGCCAACCTGTTCCAATGTTTCACACCCTCTTTGCAAAAAATATCTTTCTTATACCTAGTATAAATCCACTCTCTTTTGGTTTTAAACCATTGCTCGTTGACCTATGTCAACAGACCTTGCTAATAAGAGTGTCCCCATCTCTCTTATAAGCCCTAATTCAGGAGTAGACCTTTGCACTTGGCTTTGCTGAACCTCATGAGGTTATGCAGGCCCACTTCTTGAGCTTGTCCAGGTTTCTCTAGATGGTTATCTGTCCCTCAGGTGTGTCAGCTGCACCACTCATCTTGGTGTAACCTCCAAACTTGCTTAGGCTGCACTTAGTCCCACTGTCAATGTCATTGAAGCACTAGATGCAGTATGGCCCCCTGAGGGACACCACTTGTTACCTGTCTCCATCTGGATATTGAAGTGTTGACTGCTGTCATCTGGATGTGACCATCCACTGAACAGCCCACCCATCAAATTCACATCTCTCCAATTTAGAGAGAAGGATGCTGAGAAGGACTATGTCAAAGACCTTACAGAAGTCCAGATAGATGACATCCATAGCTCTTCCCTTGGCCATGGATTTTACCATTTCATCACAGTAGGCCACTAGGTCTCTCAGAGTGGACTTACCCTTGTTGAAGCCACACTGTCTGTCTTGATTCACTTTGGTGTCTTCCATATGCCTTAGCATAGTTTCTAGGAGGATCTGTTCCATGATCTTCCCAGACACAGAGGTGAGGCTGACAGGTTGGTAGTTCCCAGGGTCCTACTTTCCACCCTTTTAAAAAATGGAAGCGATTTTCTCCTTTTTCCAGTGACCAAGGACTTCACCTGACTGCTGTGAGTTTTCAAATATCATGGATAGTGGCTTGTTAGCCGCATCAGCCAGATCCCTTAGGACTCTGGGATGCATCTCATTGGATCCCACAGGCTTGTGTATGTTCATATTCCTCAGGTGGTCATTGTTACCAGTTTGCCAGTCTTGCTCATTTGTGGGAATATGCTCCCTTTGATCTTCCTTTTCTGGCTGGCATACCAGTAGAAGCCCTTATAATTAATTATTTGTTGCATCCCTGGCTTTTGCTCCGGTTCAGCTCTAGCTACACCTTGGTCTTCCTGACCCCATCCCTACACAACCAGGCAGTGTTCCTATACTCTTCCCAGGATATCTGTCCCTGCTTTCACTGCCTGTGCAGTTTTTGTCTCAGCCAGACCAGTTTCTTGCCCTCCTTGCCTGATTTCTTACATTTGGGTTTCCTCTTCTTGGACATGTTCTTGCTGTCTACTGGGTTTTCCATGCTTGGAAAATCCTGCTCCTCCTATGTGCCTGTCTGTTTGCTGGATGTGGCCTTTCCCACCCTCGATCTCAACCACCCTACACCAATACCTTCAACTGACAGCCTGGCACCCCACCAGAACAGCATTAGTATCCATTGGAGAGCTACTGGGAGCTCTCCCAATGTAGTGGGACATTTGCCTCACTGAGCCAAGAGCCCAAACCCCAACTCTCCCCTAAACCTTTTGGATATTTCGAGATGAGAAAATATGCACCCATCCCTACCCTGGGGACCATTGTCAGACACTCCCTGATACTTTTGGTGCTCATTGTGGTCCATTCACCCACTGCAAGTGTACAGATGAGACCCAGGGACACAAGCTGGAGAGAGCAAAACTGTGCATGCTCTGACAGCTCCTTGAAAGTCTGAGCTCTCAAATGGAGGAGACCAGCATGTTCAGCTTCTGAGCTAGGAGAAGATTCAGATGAAGATTGATTCTATGAGCCTCCGTTGGGCCAAATATGTGTTGTCAAATGGTTCAGCAGTCATCAGATCTGAACCCCTGCTGTGCAGGTGGGGAGCTGCTGGTCTGGGCCTCAAGCCTACATGGAATCCAGCAGCCTGAGGCTGCGCTATCTATCTGGTCATGCCCTATAGCCCAGCTTCCCTCCACAGTGATATTGCCTGAGGCACTGTCTGGGGAGGGACCATCTCCATCTGATCTGAAGTTTCAGTTGTCAGGGATGCTGTGGGAGCAAGGGAGTTGTAGTGGCATGAGTTGTTGCTGTTTCCTGCTGTTAATACCAGTGACATTGAACTGGCTGTAAAGATGCCTGGAGCAGAGGATGAGCCCCTGTAGAATTAGTGACAATTTAGTTTTTGTGGTTTGGTTTTGGTTTTTTTTTTTCATGCTGGAAGGAACAAATGGTCTTTCCAGCAAGTGACTTCAGCTTCTGTTGCCATGGCCTGTCCTCCTCCCAGGAAACCACTCTCTTTGGAAAGACTCCACAGCCCTGCAAAGCGTCAAGGGCTGCTCACAAAACACACACACACAAAAGGGCAACTCAAAGTAAAAAGCAGCTGCTGGAAGTAAGAGCTCAGCTAATGTGTAGATGAAAGCATTTACACAGAGCAGAGGTGGAGAATATTGGCTCTGTGGAGTGGGAGGAAGTGTCCTCATGAATGAGCAGCACGATGCGGGTCTGCCTCAAATAACAAAGAGGGAAGGAGGGCGTTAGGATTTGATAGTACAGACTTGGGGAAAAAATGAGAAACTGAGAAGAGAAGGAAATCATGGCTAATTTAAAACTGTGTTGGAGAAGCAGGTGGGAGGAAGACCTTGAACATTTGCCATACTGTGATTTTAAAGTAAGGAAATAGATAAACGAGGGTTGGAAGGCAGAGCAAGGGAGACCTCATCTTCTGCTCACTCTTTAAAATGAACAATACTGACTCTTACGGAGACCATTAAGGATTTTCTGAGAAAATGCAGAGCTCCTAGAGTGGACTATTCGAAATGAAAGGTTGAGGAACATGGATGAAGCAGTGGCACCCATAAAAATGATGATATGATGAGTCAGAGACACTTTGTCTGTGTGTATCCTCAAAGCCCACATCAAGAAACAAGAGCAGCCATTCTATGGCAGGTTAGAGTTATGCTATCAGGTGGTGGCTAAGGGGATAAATAACAGCAACCAGAGGAGCTTAATCAGCTCTTCCAGCTGTTACTTGCTTTGAACTAAATTCTTATTGACTCGGGTTGGGTGTGCACTGGGGCAAACAAGTGGGAGTCTGGACACCTCTTCCCAGTGTGCCTGCATTTTGGTTGGGTTTTGGGGTTTTTGGGGTTTTTTTTTGGTTTTTTTTGGGTAGGGTGAGTTTGTTTGTTTGTTTGTTTATTCCCCAAGCATGACTTGAGAAATGTAACAATTCCATTGTGCAAGGTGCATGTGACAGTGGCACTGTGTCCCTCTTGAAAAGTTGCCCAGGTCTGCATCTCACATTTTATACAAAGAGAGTGAGTGCCATCCAGAAAAACAGGCACAAGCAGCCAATACAATCAGCTTCAGTATATTCTCTTCTCAAAAAAACATGAGCATCTCTCCAAAATAATCAGAATTGTTAAATAACATTTATTCTGTGCAGAGAAAGTATGGCGTGATGGAACTGCCAGGCCATGCCAAGGAAAACACTTGGACTTGCTTGGTCTGTAACAGTGGACAAAACCAAAAGAAACTGGAGGCTGTGGTGCCTATGGGGTGTGCTGGGGGGAGTGAAGGAGAAAGAGGACCCAGCAGTGGTCCCAGGAGAGGACAGGACTGCCATGCATCCGGAGCGCTTGTTGGCTTACTCTCCCAAATCATGTTCCCCAGTGGCAAAGCCCAATTCAGGTAATGCATGAAGAGCACCATCACCATGCAGCAAGTTCATGGTGATCAATCAAGTCACAGTGATTTCACTGAGGGAAGAAGATGGATTTTATTTGTAAGAGTAAACACAGCAGGTCTAGGGAGGTCCTTCTACCCCTCTACTCTGGCCTGCTGAGACCACACCTGGAATACTGTGTCCAGTTTTGGACTCCTCAGTTCAAGAGAGACAGGGACCTGCTGGAAAGAGTCCAGCAGAGAGCCACAAGGATGACTGGGGGACTTGAGCATCTTCCATATAAAGAGAGACTGAGAGATCTGCAGCTGTTTAGTCTGGAGAAGAGAAGACTAAGAGGAGATCTGATCAACATCTACAAATATCTGAGTGGTGGGTATCAAGTGGATGGGGCCAATCTCTTTTTGCTGGTCAGCAGCAATAAGACAAGGAGCAACATGTACAAATTGGAAGATAGAAGGTTTCACCTCAACATGAGGAAAAGCTTCTTTACAGTGAGGATGACGGAGCACTGGAAGGGGCTGCCCAGAGAAGTTGTGGAGTCTCCTCTGGAGACTTTCAAAACCCACCTGGATGTGTTCCTGTGTGGACTACCCTAAGTGATCCTGCCTTGTCAGGGAGGTTGGATTTTATAGTCTCTGGAGGTCTTTTCCAGCCTCTAAAGTTCTGTGATTCTGTGATTGTGCTTTTCATGCAGAAAGAGGTGAAAAATGTAGATTTGATTAGTGTTGCTGGATATATTCTGATAAAAAAAATCTTTGCTTTGTCTTCCCATCCTCACATGAGATATTTTATCTCCTGTGTTTCTTTTCTCTACCTCTGCACATGAAACACATCTTTCTCTCTTGTATGTATGTGTTTATCCTTGATTTTCAAGCACCCTCAGCCATCCCATCATAGGTGCTGCTTCTCCTATCTATGGCTGTGTGGGAGGCAGTGGCCCCACTACCCCATAGTCAGCCTCCTGTGTAGCGTGAGGCAACTACAGCAGTGCTCCCTGATGGACTTCCTTATCCCACCAGCTGCTCTCCTGGACTGCTTGAGATCCCCACATGATGGCCTCCATGCAAATGGGATAAATCATGGTGCTTAGTTGGAGAAAGGGAAACTTAGAGAGAGTGATACAGGGATTAAGTGGTCGCACCCTGGGATTGCCTCTGCTTGTGTGGAGCAGAGTGATGATGACACACTGGGAGCACCAGCACCATGCCAGGGTCCCAGACCTGCTGCCAGGGTCCCAGACCTGCTGCACAAGGCAGGAGCAGAATGAGAGGAACGGCTGTAATACCAACTGCTGACAGCCTTTTTTTCCCCATCAATGTCCTGCTGAGGTCAATGGGATACTGCTCCAGGAAAAAAATGGATACGGACATAGGGATTTGGCAGTGGAAGAAGTTCTGTGTTCTTGCTGTTGATTCTCCAAGTGGAGCCCTAACCCGCTGTTTGTGACTTCATGATCATTTCCAGAGCCTGCACTAATGATGTCATACCCAGGGGATTCTGGCTTCAGGTGGGAAATTAACAGCAGGAACAGATGAACTCTTTTAATAAACAAAGTTCCTGTTTTCATGCAAATGTCTTTAGAAATAAGGCATGAGGGGAGTAAGAAATACAGACATTTATGGTATAGAAGTGCTGCTGTTTGGAAACAGACTTTTTATGAGTTTTCCAAGAGGCACCAGCTGCTCTTTAATGTTTTCATTTAAGAGTTTTATGTATGAGAGCTCCAGCTTGTGTAAACAGCAAGGCTGAGAAAGTTGCAGGGATTGTTGTCAATGCTGAACCTAATGGGCTGGGGATTTGGCTCAGAATAGCCAGGGAGTGTTGGTGTTTATACGGAGTGGAGGTTTTTAACACAGCCAGATGATGCCTCTGACATCTCTGTTGCTCTCTGGGCTCTCCTGCCCATGTCCCTCCTTCCTTCTGAGACCTAGGAGAAGGTGGAACACACACATGGGAACCTCTCTGGTTGGGGCAGCCCCTTCTCCACTGTGCTGCAGCTTGTCATCTCTCAGGGAGGCTGGACCTATTACCCTGTTAAGAAGTAAATTCCAAGTCAGGAAGCAGCCACATCATCCCACTCCCCTATCCCCAGCTGTGGAGGCAGGGCTGGGCAGAGTGCTCTTGTGGTGGCATGGCAGAAATCCATGCCAGCCCTTCCATCACCTTCTCTGCCATGTGCCCTGGTGCTCCCTACTCTCACCAACAGCCATCACTGATCTGCATCTATTAACATGCTATTTTGGGGAGTGTCTATTATGCACTCCAATTAATTTTATTGCTTTTCTTTTTGCCGGAGAGAGTGCCAGAGCCCATGCCACAAATAGCTTTGTGTGTGTTCTTCGGGTGGGTTTCCTTTGTTTGGCAATTAGCTCTTCAAGGATGAAATGTGTGGCACCATGTCAGAAAAAAACAAGTGAAGTTCCTTCAGCAAGGCCATCAAGCACAAAGCAGGCAGCTGCATGCCCAGCACCTCCTGTAGAGGACCTGGGCAACAATCCTCGATGCTTGCCATTCTCCATATTATTCTCATGGTTTTCTGCAGCAGTGTTCTGTTTGCTCATCTACAGAAATGCTCTGCATCTAGCCTTCTTGTTTTTGAGAAGGTGACTGCTGATGACAGCTAAGATAACGAGAGGGTGGGTTGGTGTGCTGCTTTTTTTTTTTTTTTTTCCCCTTCATGAGAACGCCTCCGGTTCTATTAATAAGATCCTGAATCTGACTCGTCCTTCTGAGAACTCCTGGCCCCTCATCACCCATTCAAATCTGTATTTTTAAGCTGCTGTAGGTGGATTGTCGACAATGGTTGTTATGCAAACTCCAGGTGCTGGCTCTGGGAGCTTCTTGGAAGCCTGCTATGAGTAATTTTTATATTTCTGACAGGTCTACAAGGAGGGGGGGTGTGTGCGTTTTGCTGAAGATAGGTTGACAAAATAAGTGTCAATTCATGACAAACTAACTGCCAAAAATACTCTCATCAAACACTGGAAACAATTAGCAAACAGACTAACAGAACATATCCGAGGTTGGAGAGCACAGCAAGAATGGAGCCCCTCAGTACCCTGAGGGGTACTGATTTTTTAACCTTTCTTCCCCCACCCGGAAAATGATATGGAAAAATTATCATGTCCTTCGTTCTCTGGTGTTACTATGTGTTGGATGTTTGTGTTTGTTTTTAACCTACAGGCTATGGCTGTACTTTAAAGGTGAGATAGGTCTGTTTATTTCTCCAGCTTATTGTGTTATTGGGTGCAGACCACATGAGGTATATGAGTTGGCCATCAAAATTTGAAGGAGTCTAGTCAGTCTTATCTCTGGACTGCAGAGGTTTCTGAAGTTGAAGCTGAAGTGGCAGCTCTGTAGTAGGCTGAACAAAAATTTCCCAGAACAGAGACTCAGTTTTTGATAGCTCTTTGGGTACCTGGTCTGCATTGGAAGACCATTGTGCAAGCACTTAGATGCCGAGGTGTGCAAAACAGGGAGAGAAGGGCTGCTTGGGGATGGGGATTTGCAGCAACATGTGTACACTCCCCGAGTTGCAGTGTTTGGGTGGGATTGCCATGTAGGGCAGTTTGCCATTTGACCCAAAGCCATCACATCCTACGCTGGCTGTATTTAGGACATTTGGCTTTGCAGTACCTGTTTTCTGGCTGTGACAAGAAGTTTCTGCAGCTGCAGAGCACACTGGCAACAGATGCAAGAGAGGAGCCAGAAGAGCCCCATGATAGCCCTTGGGTTTGGGGCTGCTCACACCTCTAACATCCAGGGCAAGCCACCTCAAAATTTGTAACAGCATAAACTAAAGTGGCACAGGCTCCTCTCAGTTGATTTTCCAATATGCTGAGTTCCTCTTAATGATAGCTTACAGTGCCATAACACTCCCAGCCCTTCCCAAAGCAGACTTGCATTTGGCCAAGGTCTTGAGCTGTCTGTCACAGCTGCATGGATATGACCTTGGGGCCAGCAGCCTCTGAAGAGTACAGATCCGAGTGCCATATATTACCTTGTATTGCTCTTCTCTATGAAGCACTCTGTGCTGTTGTCAGCTGTCACACCCAAGTACCTATAGCAAGCCCCATCTTTGCATTGCACTGGTAGGCACAAGGAGGCAATACCTGGGAGTCCACCAACTGGAAAGCCCCATCTCTGTGCACAAGCATTGCTTATTACTACACCATGTCTGACAGATCTTCAGAAGGTAACCCACTCTGTGAATCCCCATGCTCCTGCCAGTCTGCTAGTTACATCTCTGCCCTCTCAAATGACTCAATAGCAATCTGTGCATGATGAAAATCAAATAAATAATTTCTGCTTTAGGAGGGCTTTCTGTCATTTATAATGAATCCCTCTGCATCACCCTACGTGGTACATAGTGATGTCCAAGATGAAATCAGGAGGAAAGAGTACGATTTGGAGCCACCCACAGCAGTCTGGTATCACCTTTCCATCTCAGCTGCATTTCAGCAAGCCAGATGAAACAAGGCAGTTTTCTCTGTGCTTGGTGCCAAACACTATTCTCACTGAAGCAGAGGAAAGTTTTGTTTTTCCCTAAATAGGAATGATTTGGCCTTTGGTGGTGCTCAACTGGAAAGAATCCAGCATTTCTCTGATCATGTCAGAGAGTCTGAGATGGCCATAAATCAGCAGGGCTGCTCCAGAAATATTTTCCCTGGGTTTGATTCTCCATCCCACCAATGAAAAGAAAAAGTGGGCCCACCACTGGTTTAATTTAACAGATAACCACTCTTTCCAGACAGTCTTTGTGATTAATTTTCCTTGCCTTTTTTTTGCTTTTTTTTTTTT
>VWZI01012382.1:689-111518 GCA_013396835.1 Psilopogon haemacephalus | reverse complement strand
CAAAGCACCGCCCCGCTCCGCACCGCCCCGCAAAGCCCCGCACCGCAAAGCACCGCACTGCGCTGCTTAACACTTTCCGCACTGTGCCGCCCCGTGCGGGTTCTCCCACCCGCTGCGGACACACAGCAGCTAAACCGCAGTTCGTTCCCTGAAAGACAAAATGGCAGAGCTCCAGACAGAGCTTAGAACCAGCCGTCAGACTTAGAATAAAGGTTGTATCTGGAGCCATCGGTATCAAAATGTATAGAGGCAACTTCAGTGACAGAGCTGTGACTGCTGTTGAGGTTCATGCTGCCACCCGGCAGGAGAGCCATCTGACCAATGCCTCCAGTGCAGTTTCTGTCATCTCTGATGAAAATGGGTAAACTCTCGCGTCTCTAATGTTATGCCAAGGTCTAGGAACAGGAATTAAGTCCTGGAATTTGAACTCCCATCCAAAAAATAAAATTCTACAGACCTTAAGTGAAGCTCAGATTTATCACCTGCTGGCCACACTCATAGTGTCTAACAATGAAAATAAGCCAAAGATGTTTAAAAATTGTATCAAATCATAACCTTTGTGATGCTCTTCTTCACTCCCTATACCGAGTTAACAAAACATGATTAAAAATCCCAAAATCATGCTGCAAAACCTTCGATTTTATTTAACCACTAGCAAGTCTATTAAAACCAAAGACATTTTAGACTGACTGAGCTCCTTATCCAAATACTTTTTCTCCTGCAGTGGCATAGCTTTTGACTCCTACTGGTGCGGCACTCATACCTTACCTCACACTCAGAGCTGTAGCACCAGGTACTACTAGTTCTGAGCACTGCCCCCACTCAGCTGTGACAGCTGCATCTTGGCAGCAGCTACCAGGCTGCGCCCTGTTTCTCGAGGGCAGATTGCTGGGAGGACGTGGGTCTGCAGCCATGAACTGAACAAATGTACAAGTGGCACTTGCAGACTGAAAAGAAAAATGCCAGTCTGCCCTATTTCCTTGGGATGCTCCATCTCAACAGTGGTGTCTTCTGATGGCGACACAAGCAGGCTGCCAAGCAGCACTGGCTATATCTGCTCTTGGAGAAGTCCTTGACAGCCTCCGTTTTGGGAGAGCCAGAGCAGCTAGGTGAAGGATGTTAGTGGTGGATGGTGTGATACGTCAGTACCTGAAGGCACTGTTTCCTAAAGACATTGCTTCTTAAATGCCATATCTGTAGGTGGACCCATGCCAGTGTACTCAAGCACTGATTGGATCTGACTGAAATTTTCCATAGCTCAGGGGAAATGCTGAGGTGGGGTAGGAATTCAGGGTTCCTGTTTGAGCTCATTCCAAACACAGGAAGATATCTCTGGTGGGTTGTCATGGTGCTCCCCTAGAGGCAGAAGGCCTGGTATTCATTTCACTTGCACTGGGACCATGAGCTCATAATTCCCACAGATGCAGCAGGGCTTCTTTTAATGTACCTCTAAGTGGGAGAGCAATAAGGCTTGTCATTTTTTTTCCCATTCTCATGAGCCTGCCCTGACAAACTCAGCGGGAGCTTTGCTGTGAATTGCAACTCAAGCAGACACATTGCTGAGTGTGATAAAAATCCACAGAAATCTTTAAAATTCCCCAGATTACTTCCATTGCGGCAGTTAATTTTTTGTCCATGATTTCTCTACGAAACCAGATACAACTAAAACATGCGATTTGAGAAGGCTTAGTACCTTGACCTAAGTGCTAAGGTATTGCAGGAGCTGCCTGCCAGATCCCACAGCCTCTGCTTTTATGGACAAGTAACTGGGTCACCACTTGTGAACTTTCAACACACAAAGACTTAGGGCTGATGGTATAAATGCCCTGAAGTGAGGAAAGGCAACTCACCCATCATCAGGAATCTAAGGAGCACTGACTGAACTACAAATAGTCACTTAGAATAAAACGGCTTTGACCCTCTGTATTTTAATCCTACATGAGGCACACAACTTGTCTACCTGGGTGTCTTGCTGGATGCTCAAGGGAGCTGAGGTAAATGTTGTGTTGGTGCAGTGCCACGGAGGACACTCTTGGGTTCTGCTTTGGGACCCTTCCCAGGGTTGAATGGTGTACTTTAGCACTTTAACACCACGGCAGGAGGTGCATATATCTCTGTGACGCAGGAAAACCCTCTGAAGCAATGTTAAACCATGATGGAGGTGCATGGCTAAGGACTGACCCTGGTGGCACTGTGGTTCCAGGTGTGTGGGAGATAGGTGATGTCCTAAAAATGTCTGCATCATCTTTCATAAGTGGAAAATGCAGGACCTGGTCGACTAACCTCCCTCTCTCCTTGCTGCCTTTGTGTATTCACAATATGTGTATCTCAAGACACATTCCCATTGGTTCATGCTATTATGTCACTCTCCAGTGGGTGAAATCGTTACAACCAGGAAATGCTGAAGAAAAATGAGATGCAGATGTGGTAACTGCCTTTATATTCCCCTTCAGTACAGTTACTGTTGGAGAGGTTGTGCTGTTTGACTTTGCTCCTCCATGAGGCACGCTTACATCAAAGAGTCAACCTTATCTGCTTGTCAGTTCAGCCTGCCTGCCCTCGTGGAACAATTTGTTAAATGCACTTGCATCCTATTTGGTCACCCTCCACAGGATGACTCAGTTTGCAATGCAGCACATCTGGTGGGGACCATTTCGGACACTGGAACCTAAAAGGGGCTTGGATCTGCTGTTCAGTTATGTCATGTCTAAGCAGTGCTTGTTTGTGCAGTTTCAGAAAATCCAAATAAAAGAATATAAGAAGAGTAAAAATGTTGATTTGGTAATGTGGGGTTTTTTTTCTTGTTTGTTTTCCCTCCAGAAATTAATAGCGACCTCCAGGCCCCTGTGGTGGAAAAATCTGCTCTGTGAGGCAATGCCAGTAAAATAGAAGCAACTGCAACTTCACAGAAAAAGCAGTGATATTCTGATTAATTGCTGTGTTGTCTGAGGTTTCAATAAAAATGGATGCTGATTATTTCTGAAACTTACAATGGCTGTCTTAGTGCATAACCTCTTCTTAACATCATTTTGGCAAACAGAAAAGGAAATATATCATACAGTGTTCCACTCGTATGGCCAAGTTCTGTCATCTATCTGCTTGCAAAGCCTCTGTTGGCTGCCTTGGGATTTCTCCCTGCAGAATGATGGCAGAACGTGATCCAGACCCAATATAAATGTAACATATGAACCAGTATATTTTCAGATGGAGAAAACGTGTGTGGAATTTCCCTGCGCTATCATGTGAATACTTTATAGGCAACTGCATCTGCAGTTATTGAAAAGAATCACAGACGTCTGTGGTTAGACATCAATGACTTTTGTGGGAGGGAAAAGAGGAAAACAGGAAGGCTTAGAATTTGTGCTTGATTGCTTTACTGAGGCAGACAAGGCAAGAGAAATGAGAACAGTTTAGGATCGAACCATAAGGTGGAGAAATTGGCATTGCTGGCAGCAATGCTGAAATAAAATGTCCTTGCCAGAAGAGTATAAATAATGAGTTTCCTGATAGAAAATGTTGATGAGGCCAGTATGGGGGGTAGTCTGAGGAAAATGTATATATGTGGAAACTGAGTTTTATTTTGGTGGTGACTAAAAATGGCCATGAAACCTGCAGCTTGTAAACCTGGGAATCCTGAAATTAATTATTTTCAGAATTAACTGTTGGAAAGTGAACAGCTCCGTGAGGACCATTAGCTTTGTAGGTCTTGCATATCCTTGCCTATTTTAAGTCCTCAGACTCACTGATGGTCATGTCACATCTTGTAAAACAGTACTTAGCTGAGATAGCAGCCTTAATTTAAACAGCAGTCATGGAGGCTGCAGGAAGTGCTGGTAGCAGCAGAATGTTTGCTTGCTGGCTCTGCTTTGGGTGGGTTTTACATTGCACACATCTCTGTACCACCTAATTGATGCCTTCCTTAGGTGTGCTGCATACCACTGCTATCAGTGGTATACCGTTATAGTACTATGTTTCAATAGATTTTCTTGCCTAGGTCTACACCATGGAACACAGTGAAGCTCTGGAGGTCTTTTGTGCAAGCCCCTGCTCAGAGCAGGACTAGCTTCACAGGGAGATCAGCTGTTTTGGGGCCTGGCTCAGGTGCATCCTTCATGTCTCCAAGGATGGAGATTTCACAACTTTGCTGGACTGAAGGCCTGCTTCACCAAGTAGGATGGTCCTTCCTTACAACTTTAAATGATTGGTGCTGATCCAGGTTGTAGGCCTTTGCAACACAGGATGATATTCGTTGCTTTTGGAATGGGTTTTGGCCGCTTGAGTATAAGCAGAGATTTTCTTGGCCTGACAGCAAACCTCAGTATCAGCCCCAAGAAACTCAATCTAAAGCAGTTTCCACAAAGGCGAGCCTTAGGCTACCTGGCAGAAAGAAAGACACTCCTGGGGGATATTGTTCTCAGTACCTCTGTGAAGCTTCTCTTTTGAAATGCCCTCAAGAGGTGCTGGTCTATCTTCACTGATAATGTCAGGCATGTAAGAAGATTAGCTTCTCTTCTGTTTCTTATGTGCATCCTCTGTGCGTGAGCCTTTCTACCGCTTAACCCTGAAATTTGCATCCCCTTTTCTTTGTCTGGAAAGAAAATTAAGGAGGTCTGGAAAGAAAGGTGCCACTGAAGGGCAGCGATTCAACAGCTTGGGTTAGTATACAATAATGATAATGCTGATGATTCCTTCAGCTCGTTGGCCTGTGAATGGGTTGTGACTGTTTCAACAGACTTGGAGTTTTGTTGAGATAGAGCAGTATTTGGCATCAATCACTGTTTTTCGTGACCTGAAAGCTGCCAATTCTCTGTCCTGTAAGGGATCTCCTGTCCAGAATTTCAGAACAAATCTGCTGCCTTTACACCTGGTGTCTCTCTGCTACACATACAAATGTGTTGATGGCTAAGATCTCTAAACAGTCCATCAAATGCATCCACACATGTCAAAGGAAAAGTAGGCTAGCCATCAGCCAAAAGGCTTCCTACACTGCATCCCAAATCCCTACATAGTCAAGCCTTGGTGTGTAGCAGAGGAGAAGGGTTCTATGTGGGAAGGCTCCTAAAAACCCTTTTTCAGCACCAAGAGCTATAGTCTGAACAGTCAAGCAACAATGGCAGTAGCTAAAGACAAAAATATTAGTGATTTTCAAGACCAAGAATAACTCCATCACTTGTTCACCAAACAATGAAAAAAATATACCAGAAACTTGCCAGAGTTTTCCTTTCATATGCAAGGTCTGCTTGGGGACCTTCATTGGCCAAGCAGATGCGTAGTGATCCTGATAATGTGGTGTCCAGTGCCCTTCATTCTGGAAAAGATCCTGGCCGGGAGGAGGATGTTACAAAGTTGTTTACTACATCTTCTTTCAATTTCTGGCAGATAGGGCTGAACCTCCTAATTATTAATGTTGGAGGAAAAAAATAATTTGCATGCAATGGCAAGACACTTATACAGGATGTTTCATTTTGCATGTGACTCTTGCTTTGGTACTTAGCTCCGTGTTGGTATTCAATGTTGCAATGAAAAATCACAAGGTTGCATGAAGCTAGTGGGATACAGGTCACATCCATGTATTCCTACAGGTTGCAAGGTGGCTGGTGAGCCTCTTTCAGGCTGCCAGTGCAGCAGCATCCCTTTTGTATAGCCCTTCCCTTCTGCTGCACTTGTAGCCTGGCTTACCCAGACAGCAAGGCTCGTGGGGTCTGGCTTCCTGTGTATGTGAAAGAAAATGCCTGACAAACATCTTTCAACATTTGGCAGATAGCAGATGTCATCAGGGTGGAGATCTCAGCAGCTGTATGTTCTTACAAGTTTTGTGAAAATAAACAGCCAGGTAAAGAGAAGATGTTGATATTCCTACTGTGGGAAAGGCGAAAGTAGTAGCTTATATCTCATTACAGCATCTGGATGGGACACACAAAGCTCTAGGGCTTCCCTTGGCTATGGAGCTCTTTGTTTATTTCCCCATCCCAAGTCAAGGCAAGGCACTGCGTAGTGAGAGGTGGAGCTGGTTTCCCTTCTGCAGTAACCATAGCAGTGTTGTAAGTGCCGTGCTTAGAGCTCAGTCAACAGATGGCCTCTTCCCAGGCCCCTCTGGAGCTCTCCTCTGTCCACTGTGGTGAAGGCTGGTTCGTGAAGCATGTCCATGACTCCTTTCTGGCTGCTGGCAAACAAGGACTGTTTCTTTAAGATGGAGCACAAATCCTTACCCAGAGTCGACTGTCTCTTGCCTCCTGTCTGCAGAATCTCTTTTATGAAGTAAATGTTTATGCTTTCAGACTCCCTCTAGGCCTGTATAATCATTCAGCACATGGCTGCAGGATAAATCTGTTCTTGCAGTTAGCAAAGGACTAAATGCATTCTCCAAAATCCTCAACGAAACCACGAGAATTGGAGGGACACCAAACCAAAACATTCTTCTCATTTAGGCTGTTTGAGCTGCTGGGAAAATGGATATTTTGCAAAGGAACTGGCTTTTTTCTTTCCCCCTTCATGGCTTTTTTTTCTCTTTTCCTTGAAGTCTGCAGCAATGGAATGAGTGAATTATTTCCTGAGGCAGCTGCTGTAACATCCAATACTTTACTCTTTGAGCTCATAAAAATAAGGGCATCGAGAAGAAGAAAGTGGCAAGTTGTTCAGCGTTCCAGAGGATTGGGTGGCTCCAGAGATTTCATGTTTGTTTTCCTGACATGTGCTAGATATGTCCATCTCTTTTCTTTCAGCTTCTGCAGGCACCACCTGCCCCTTGTTCTTCTTCAAAAATAGATGAAGTAAATCTGAGACGTGGAGCCTCAAGGGAGTGCCTGAGGAAGGAGTGGGATAGAAAACAGTAGGAGAGAGAAATGCTTGTATCTCTCTTCACAGGATGAAGATGGATCTAAAGAAGCCTTAAAAATCTGAACAGTTGGTGAAAACTGTCAGCCATTGTGTCGTACTTGTGACACACACCTCTACAGGCAGATTTTCATCTAGAAGCTAAAGGAACAGGAATTACGTAAATGTATGGCCTCAGTCCCTCTTACAGGCTGACTCCTCACCAAGATGAGTGAAGAGTCAAGGTCCTGCAGCAATGGCCGAAGCCTAGGGCAAGCAACTGGTAGTGCACAATCAGTTTGCTTATCTTACAGGGGTGGAAAATGTAGTTTCTTTCCACTGGAAATGGAGGTCAAGCAGGCGCTAGCTGATGGTCTCTGCCATGGAATCTGAAACATCCAGGCTCACTGTGAAGGGGAAATCTTACTTCTGTCAGTGAAGCAGGCTGGAGGGAAGGGGAGAGTGTGATCAGCAGACTAGGGGGAGAATCAGTCAAGATGCACAGAAAAGGAAACCAAGGGCTGTGTGAATTGTGCCTCTCCAGCTCCATACATATCAAAGTCAGCATGGCACGAACTAGGGCTGTTTTTGTCCAAGGCATGCTTCACCACAGGTTTCCTATCATGAGTGGTATTTCTACATGGCAACCCTAACAAATAGCAGCAGAGGAAAGAGCAAAGCAGTACTTTGGGTTTGAGGGTCGCTATTGAGCTTACACTTAAGAGGCACTTTCCCAGATGAAGCTACCTGGGAGCCAGTTCTGGCTATCTGGCCAGCACTTCTCACACCAAGGTGCTGTTGGGAAGTGCCATGGGCGAGGGGCCAGCACACAGCACCCACCCCAGCCAGCATCTTTCACCTCCTCTTCTCTGGCTTTCAAAGCAGCCATCACCTGAGGCAAAGGTGTGCAACCTATGAAAGTCCATGTGGCTACACTGAGTCACACTCTCTGAGGATGTGGCCTGTCCCTTGCTTCCTTTCTAGCTGGTCTTCAGATTAATGGTGTCTCAGGGACTTTGGTCATCTGTGCAGAAGAAGCAGCTATGCGACGCAGCTGATTGCACTTCAGAGGAGCACTTGTAGTCTGTATTTCTCCTCTTCATGAAATGCTGGAGCGGTATTTTGTACATTTAATGCAAAAAATTAATTCCCTCTTGCTTCATCTTAGTGGTACATGTGGCCTGAGACCTTTTAGCAGTTGAGTAGGAATATCAACAAAATATCCCTTGATCTCTTTCATCTGCCCTATACTGGTTTAAGGGCCTCTGATACAGCCTCTTATCACTGAGACCTTGTTGGATATAGGGAAAAGGGAGCATTAGACCAAATCAGTGTGTGTTACACTGTGATTCCTGCAGAGTCTTATTTGTGATCCACTCACTTCATTTCTTGACTCTTCATCTTCTCATCTGTGAAATGAGACTTTTGGAGAAGGGTCTGAGATGCATTGAGGAGCAGTGCTTTCTAAATTGTTAAGCATTTCTGGTTTTGGCTGACTTTTGGGATGTTGCCGGTGTCAAATAACATTTCCTATTTGGTCTTGTACTAGTTATCTGTGGGGGCTGGGAAGAACGAGAAAGGTACTGTTTGAGGTGAAAAAAATCCTGTTTATGGCCTTCCAAGGCCTTGTTTTAGAGCACAATAAGAAAATGTACAGATAGAATCTTCCTGGCCACTATATTGACTTGATTTTAACAATACACATGAAGTGTTTTGAAGAAGGAGATTATGAAAATTACAAAAGTGATCAAATAAAAAAGTATGATATGAATTAAAAAAAAAAAAAAGGATTAAGATTTAGACAAATATTGAATAGGAAAGAACGTTGCCTGTGAGGAAACCTGTGCTGGGACTGACTGCAACCAGATCCAAAGTACCATTCTCTTTCTGAACAATGTGCATATATCTCCAGCAAGAGTCCAAAGTGCTGCCAGCACAATTGTTGGGGGTCCTTCCTTAGCAAGCTATAGGCTTTGTTAATTACAAAAGGGCAAATTCTTATATTATGGGAGGGGTACACAATGAGGCATACACATTTTTTTAAATTAAGGAAGTCCTTTCTTCTCCTCATGTGTGAGGAACTCAAAGAGGCAAACATAGAAATTCTTTGTTTCTGTGCAGGGTTCTGACAAGCTGTGTAGAGGACTCTAAAATGTGCCGGTGTGTCACCACAGGTCTGCCACTGCTATACAGCATGACCTTGGACTTACCTTCACTTACCATCGCTGTCCTTACATCTCCTCTGCAAAAGGAGTAAATTATCTTGAAGCAGATGTTAGGCAGCATGTTAAAAGCAGCATCCAGAATTGACTACAAGGAAAGTACCACGTTATTACAAGCAAGGTGACTCCTTCCAGGACATCAGCGTTACAATGACAGTCCTTGTAATGAGGAAGAGCTGACACAATAAAGAGAGAGAGACCAAAGCTTTATCAAGAATACTCTAAGTGAAGTGGCACAGGAAGATGTAAATGTGGACTGGTTTGGGGATAAAGTCCATCCTGGGGGGTTTCCTAACTCTGGTTGGAGTCTCCCAGTGCAATTCTGCTGTCCTCCGTAGGTAGTCCCATGGACACTGCTACTATTGCTGGAACGCAGCACCACTCCAGATGTGCTGGGTGAGAAGAGTTTCACCCTAAATCAATCTTCATCACAGGGATAATATGACAGAGACCTTTAGTGCCCTAAAGGTAATAGTTTTCAAATGCTTCTAGAAAGTAGCACTGCTGGAGTTCCAAAAGGCATTTTATGGCTTTGTGTTTTGCTTCATCAGTGAAGAGTGGAAAGGAACACATGTTATGTATGGCTGTGTTTATAAACACAGAGAGATCTGGGTATGTGGATGGAAATCCTATGTGGAAGTGTGTGAAGCAAGCCAAGTATATCTTTGGGAATTAACATAAAAATAACCTGTGACCTGTGTGAAAGGTTGGTAGTGATGGCCAGTCGACTGCACTTGTGATAAAAGGAGTTTCACAGTGGGATTCACAGCAAGAGATTGCTAACACTGATTTCTCCATCCATTTACAGCATCACATAACTCACTGCTGAGTCCTTTAACCACACCCATTCTCGCAGCTACAATTTGCTTTATGTGGTATCCTCAGGTACATTTACACTCACTGTGTAGTGTATCCCATCTGGTTTTGTTCTCCCAGTGCATTTCATATGTTGCCTTGAGATTTACAGTCCCAGGGTACAGGGGTGCATGTGCACTCATGAGCCCTCTATGCATGCAGCAGTTCTGCTCTGTGCTGATGGAGGAGCTAGTGGCTGGAGCCTGAGCAAATGTCACGTAGTTGTTCACTAGCTCACAACAGTAAGGGAATGCTGCAAAGCCTCACCTCGTGTCTAATATAGGCTAGAATATTTGACCCACTTGTACATGTAAAGCAAATAATTGAAATCAGTTTTTCAGACCAGTGCAAGTGAAGGAAATCCATGCAGTCCTTATGAGCCTAATACGCTTGCATAACATCATTAATAAAAGACTTTTTTACCTAAACTGTCAATGTGTACTTGATTTTCAATCTTGATAACCACTTGTTCTCTCTCCTGTCCTCTCCACAGCAGTAGTATTTCATAACTACGAGAAGGGTAATAACTGTGGGGCCTCTGGCTGTGAAGTAAATGCTTTCCTCAGCAGGGAAATGCCCTCTGGTTCCATGAAGAACATACATTCCACACTGAAAATCAAAACAAACACTCATCAGAGTTTCCTGCAGAAATTTGGGAACTTTTGTGTGTGTGTGTATTTATGTTTGTTTTTGAAGGTTGATGTAGTTCAGTAAGGAAAGAAATGACTGGTGAGAGAGAGGGGCTTTTGCTGTGTATTCAGCATGCCTGTGGGAGGGTGTGAGAAGAGTGAATGAAGAGCCTTTGGGCATGAGCACCAAGAATTCAACCTGTGCTGTTAGAGCTGTATCGTATACTTGTGGTGGGAGGGCAGTGGGATGGCTGTGCCCAAGTCACCAGTGACAGCAGCACCTCTGCTGATGGCAGTGGTAATCAGCTGGTTTTAATTGAGCTGAGCAAAGTAACATGTCAGAGGAAAGACATCTCTTTTGCTACACAGGGGGCTGTGATCCATCCTTGTGCCTCTTCACTGTGCTTCTGAATTATTATTAAGTATATTAATACTGCTGGCACCTAAAAATCTTCAACTCAGAGGGCAATTTCATTTTCTGTCAGGCTCTGTCAGGTGACACAGAAGCCTTGTGCTGCCCCATGAAAAATGTACATTGACCCTTGGGCTCTGGGGATTCTTCAGCCATTCCTAACACCTGTGTTTAGAGCACCTTCTCTGTCCTAGGGTCCTGGGACAGATTGAGGAAGTCTGTGCCCAAAGGCCCATGCTGGGAGTTGCTCTTGCTGGCCTCCTTGGACATGTGATGCTTCTATGCTGATGGGACTACAGTGTGCTGTAGCAAACATTAAGGGATATCTAATAAAGTAGAGCTTATTGTAGAGTCAAAGCAAATCCATACAGAAAATGTAGATTGCCCTAAGTTGTCTGAACCCCAGACTTTGATGTGGGAGTTTCTCTGGTGCCCTTGGAGTCTTGGTCCTTCGATTTTCAGCCTGGAATCCACAGTTTTGCCCCTGGTGCCACCATGACTCACCTCATTTGTGTCTGTGTATCCCTCCTGCTGTCCTCTTGGAACTAGCTGTGTTTAGCCAACATGACCCAGTTGTTCCTGCTCACCCAAATCAAAGGATTTCAGTGTTTGAGCAGGGGCTGTGTCTAGACAGTCAATTAGTCTCCACTCTCCTGTCTCTTAAGAAACTCCAGTGCAAATGTCTTCTTTGACCTTGTGTGTATAATTATTTGTCTTCCCTATAAATAATGTATTTCTTTGTTGCTGGTTAGTGCTGATTCATTAATATTTTGTTACCTCCTTGAGCTTCCAACACACTTAGCATCTTTCCAGTCTACTCTTGCACCAAAACCTTGTTTCTTTGCGTACATCCTAGCTGTTGTCCCAGCTGCTATCTCCAAGTTTTCTGTAATCCCATTAACTTTAACTGTAGATCTTCTGTTGGCAATATCCTTGTGTTCACATCACCCATCTTTGCTTTTGCTAATGAAGAATGGGATGATTTGCAGAATATCCTCCTGTTCATCACAGAGTCATAGATTCTTAGAAAGGGACACCTTTCATGAGACTAGATTGCTGAAAGTCCCATCCAGCCTGGCCCTGAACACTTCTATGGGCAACCTGTTCCTGTGTTTCACCACCCTCATAGTAAATAATGTCTTTCTAATATCTAATCTTAAATCTACCTTCTTTCAATTAGAAACTGTTACTCCTCACTACACTCCCTAATGAAGTCTGTCTTTCCTGTAGGCCAGCTTTAGGTACTGTCCCCAGAGTGTTCTATTCTCCAGGACGAACAATACCAACTCTCAGCCTTTCTTCATAGGAGAAATGTTCCAGCCCTCTGATCATCTTCATGGCCCTCCTCTGGATCTGCTCCACCTTAGGTCCTTACCTTTCTTAAGCTGAATGCACCAGAGGTGGACACAGTACTCCAGGTGGGATCTCGTGAGAGCAGAGCAGATGGGGAAAATCACCTCCGCTGTCCTGCTAGCCACACATCTTTTAATGTAGCCCAGATATGATGGCTTTCTGGGCTGTGAGCACACACATATGCTGGCTCATATTCAGTTTTCCATCCACCAATACCCTCAAGTCCTCTGGGTGAGTGCTCTCAGCCCACTGATTGCCCAGCCTCTATTTGTGCTTGGGTGTGTTCTGTATTCAGACTCTGAGAATCCTCTTCTCATTCATCACCATTGTATCAAGCCCAGGAATTTCAGTTTTGCCAGTGAGGGAGAAGGGGCAAACACCGCAGGGAGTTGCAAAGTGGGACCAAACCCTGGGGATGTATGTTTCACATAATGCAGAGTATTTTCCTGAGGCACTTAATAGCAAACTCCTATGGAGGGGAAACCCAAGATTAACCCGATGAGAATGTGGAGGGTGAATTCCTAGAAGGGTTACAATAACAGTGGCTTTGCTTCCCAGGTATCACAGTTCTTCAGTTTTCCCCTTTGAAAACCAACCCAAGTCAGGTTAGTAACCCCTCACTGCTTCTGGGGGCAGGATCAGTGTTATATGAAACTTGACACAGCAGAACTACAGCTTTGGTTAAGACCCCCTCGGGCACTCCTCTAATTGAGCTGCTTAGTATGGGTAATTAGTAAGGGTGCTAATTGTCCGGTTTTAAGATCTCATCTTTCTCACACTGCAAATTGGCTGGTAGAGGGAAGAAAAGGCATAGGACCTGTTAGTGCCTCTCTGCAGACAGTTGGCTGCACTTGTAACTGTACTGTAGTGTTGTCCAAAGGCACCACAGCGAAGTCAGAACACTGTGACAATGATAGCAACCAGTGCCCTCTTCTCAGGCAGGAGAGGAATGCCTAGGGTGATTGCAACAGGAACCACAAACCCGGCAAAGGATATACCTCTCAAAGGGGATCAAAAGGACGTGGGAAGGGCTAGGGTCTAGAAAGTGGGAGTGAAAGTGCATTCTCAGATCCCTGCTTCAGGATCTGAGAAAGAGCCCCAAATCTTTAATATTACAATGCACCTTGCTAGTGAGGGGAGGGAGGTCCTAGTTCTACATTTTCTATGGCACCTCCACTCCATCCCTCTCTCTGCACTTGGAAGAGCTGACTGAAAGGCACTTGGCTGCTGGGGCTGCCTTTCCAGGATAAAGGACCTAAGTGTGGTTCATGCTAAGACCCACTGTTTGTGTACCCAGCAGATATCATTAGGAGTGCCCCAGACTCCTCAACCTCTCTACCCTGAGTACCTCACCCTTGCAATGGGCAGTCCATCACTGCCTGCTCTGGTAGCATGGGTGCAGCACCACAGCAGTGGGCAAAGAAGCCAGAACTGGGTTAAAGTGGTTGAGGCAGAGATCTCGCTAGGCCTGCACACTGTGTAGCTGTTTACCACAGTGTGTGAGATGCATCCCAATGCCTGTAGTGCTTCACACCTGTTCACACCCTCCTCATACTGCAGAAACCAGGAAATTGGCTCTTTGTGGCTGTTTGCACTGACGCTGGGATGTTTCTCCCCGCTGACAAGAGTATTGAAAACCACACAGCACTGCTCCTTCCCTGGGAGTTAAAAGAAGTTGAATTTTTTTCTTGACTTTACTGGGATCTGCAGGAAACTAGTATGCAGGCTATCAGGAATGCCTACTCTGTTATGACACTGAGTTGTGGCAGATGTTGACTGATTTTCCAGTGGCAGGTACCCCTCCCAACTTCACCCTGCATGAAAGCTTATCTTTCACAGAGCCTACCTCTGATGTTGGTAGCTGCCTGTCCCAATAACTCTTGCCTTGACTGAGAAACAAGGCACACTGAACAAATGACTCAAGGCCATTGCATCCTTAATCAAAATTGCTAGGACAAAAGTTATTTTCAACCACTTAAAATCTGTTATATTTTATATATCTATATCTATATCTATCTATCTATCTATCTATCTATCTATCTATCTATCTATCTATCTATCTATCTATCTATCTATCTATATTTACTACCCACTGCATACAACCTAAAATCCAGCCTTCTACAAGCACTGTCAACCTTTTTTATATCCCCATTATGACATGGGATTTCCTTCCTTCTGGGTCTTGCTGCTTCATTGGGCTCTCCCAAGGCTGCTGCAGTGTGTGCAGCCCCACTCCCATAGACTGTTCCAGCTTCATCTTCCCAAAAGTAACAATCATGGAAGCAATGAATACCTGTTACTGAATACTGCTCACTGACTACACATACCTGCTCAGGGCACTGCTGTTGGCTGGTTCCCAAGGATGGTGGTGAACAGATCATTTATCTCTGCTTCTCTTTATGCTGAGGTGTTGGTAGGCTGATCTCTGTTTGACCTGAGCTTTGTGGGGATGGAAATGTGCATGTAGCCCATTGCCAGACAAGTAGCCTGGTGTCTTGGGAAATGGTCTTCATTCAGTGTGCACAGCTGGCTGGCTGCTCTGAAATGCTGATATTTGCCTTGTATACAAGAGGTCCCAGTTGCAGATTTCCATTTCCCTGGATTTAGGGCATAATGGAACTGTGGCTATGGTTTGGCCTCTTGTTCAGAGGTGGGGACGAGTTGCTTTCAAGTGGAGAGATGAGTTCACATGGTAAATCCACTTCCCACAGTACTGGACAGTAGCTGGATTTGTACAAAAGGCCTAGACTGCAAAAGCCATCTGTTCCATTACCTATGGAATTTTAAAAGTACCTTCAGCTCATTTTAAAGTTCCTACCTCCTTTTAACTTCCAGTTGACTTCCACTGTGTTACCACTGTAATGTCAGTTGTTTTCCATGCTCCCATCTCCTCAGTCCCAACATTCCCTGACACCTTCCGTGACCTGTTGGGAAATCTGTCTGTAAAGCAAAATCAAGGCTAAGCACTGTAACTGTATTTTTTTCCCCTGCAAATATGGCAGAGTGGATTTTACTGGAAATTAAGCACATTTCAGAAGTCTTTGCAAGGCCAAATACCATCCAGATCCAGTACTGCATCACTGCAGCAGGGGCACATCATCTTCTGCCATGTCCAGATCTCAAGCAGCAGTGACAGGCTACCATCAAGCTTATCTAAGACCATGCTGCCATAACCAGGGTGTGTTTCTGTGTTTTTCTCTGGTTCATGTGTCCCAGAGTGCTGTGTGAGTAGTCCTATGGCCATGTGAAGTACCAGAACAGCTTGCTGATCCATCTGGAAATGAATGACTTGGTGGGACAGGGCTTGGTCTCCAGAGGGTTGATGAGCAGGAGCCATTCACCCCACAACTTCAGCCCTCAGTCTGACACCAGGCAGGTGGCAGATGGGTATGAGCAGAGATGACAAGCAGGATAGGACCATAGCTTTCATCAGTGATGCCAGTTTATGTTGGTGTTGGACTGTATCCCAGTACACACTTTGTTCCAGCCAAGTGCTGGGTGCAGTAGTCTAACTCAAGCTTTATGCTTGGTGAGAGGACATGGAAGTCCACTTCTTTTGGGGCCAGTGGTGGGGCATAAGCTCCCTTTACAGAGCAGAGGAGGCCACTGCACAGAAAATAAGCTTCTATCAGATCCATGCAGTGTCAGCAGACATCAGCCCTTCTCTGTCAATGCTGTTTGTTCCAAAGCAGATTTCATCAGTGCCACTGGATGCCTCTTGCCTCTTTCAACAGTGCATATCCACATTGACCCAAACCCCAACAACTTCCATTAAGCAATGCAATCATATTAAAAGAAAACAAACTAGGGAAAAAAAAAAACCAACCAAACAAACAAACAAACAAAAAAAGCGCCTATATCTGGCAGTTTTCATCAAGATATAAAGGCAAATTTCCAGACAATTATGTACACAGGGGCTGCAGAGTGATCTGGTGTGCAAGCCAGCACTGTCAAAAAGGGAGGCAATGCTGTCAAAATCACTGATGAGAGTAAACCCTTTCTGGTGCAAATCTAGGTAGCTCAGAAATGTTCTCAGCCCATTTTTCTTTTTCTCGGCTTTGGACCAACTTGTTTTTTTTTTCCTTTCTGCTTTTACAAACCACAGCAGACTCAGCCAAAAACCTGTCATCCTTTTTAACAAAAGGGTGAAATAAACATCCCAGCATCATCCTCGGCAACCTGCCACAGAGAAACTGCTGCAAGATATGACAAGATGAATACTGACTGTAAATGAGATACAGAGAGGAAACCAATCACACCCACTTGGAAGAAGTGGCACTGGGGCCCTGCAGAGCTGATCTTGGTGGTGGCAGGGTGGAGTGCCAGCATGGCAGCAGGCAGGGGAGGGGTCACCTCTCTGACACAGCCCTGATGGCTCTCCCTGGGAAACAGCATGTACTCCTTGCATATAAAAGGGCCTCATCTTGGCCATCTCTACCAAACTGGGAAGAATTTTGGTTGGCCTGGGAAGTTACTACTGGCAGAGCAACCCAGATGGTGTGGAGACAGTTTCATGGCAGTTGAGCCTTGTTTTGTTAAACTGCTTATAAAAAGAAAACTGTTAACAGAGAGAGGACCTGTGAGGAAATAAATGCACTGGCAGGGGATGAAAAGGTGGCATGGTGTGCAAGGCTGCCAGACTGGAGGCCTTTGAGCCTCCTAAGATCTGTGCAGATACCCTGTGCCCAGCCACTTGGTCTGCAAGAGGTTGGTGCAGCTGTATGAAGGCATCAGGAGAAGATGACATTGACTCCTAAGGATGTGGTTTAGGCAGTGGTCTAACTGCTGAGGTCTTCATCACTTTACCCTGCTAGGGGTCTGTGCTGTGTTGCTCTGTCAAAGGGAGCACAGTATGTAAAATGCACTGAAATGCTGCCATTTAAAGACGGTCTACAGTTTGTCCTTCTATTTGTTTGCTTTTAAAGCTTCTCACTGCTAGAGACAGACTATAAAACACAAAAATGTAGCATGCTTTTCTTGGAGAGACTTATTTCGACTCAGTGTCTCTAATCTCAAAAGAACATCAGAGAAGTGTATAAAGGATGTAGTCTTTGCCCTAGAGATACCATCTAAACTTATATTATGCATTGCTAAAAAGATGACATAAGAGGAGACAGAGGCACTCAGATGCTATATTGATGGGGTACTGCAGCCTTTGCAAGGTTCCTGAAGGCCTAGTGATGGCAGCTCTGTGTGTCAGTGTCTAGGCATATACGTGCACACACTTGTGTCTACATACAACCAAATATTTAGCCCTGGTTGCTAAAAACTAATCCCTAAATAATTTGAAGTGAAAATGCCCTTGGTGACACTTGATGGCCAATGGAGATGGAGAAGAAAAGAGGATGGAAGAGTAAGAGTTTTCCATGACCACCTTGTTTCTCCTCTGAGCTCTCCAAATGCTCCTCAGCTCCATGTACTAGAAAGGCAGCTCACACGTGCTCTTGCATGTGTTCCATGAGTTTAAGACCCTGAATCAGTTGGTTCATTAGAGGGCATTAGTTGCACTGATAGCAAAATTGCTACCTAGGACATGTCAATCTTTGGCTAACCTGTGTTTAGGTTTGCTAGCTCACAGCAAACCTTGGCTAGCTCTTACAACCATGACTCATTACAAAAGCATTATTGCTGTCTGGAGAATGGGGATAATGTTTGGTTATCTTTCTGCCAGGAGTTCTGATAATTAATTATTTAATCTTTATAGTGCACTTAGATATTGGGATATATCTTGATAGAATCACACATCCCCTTAGCTGTCAAACCACAAAAGCACCTTTTCAGCCCTACTGGCGATCCAGCGAGAGATAGTAAAACATCCCTGCTTCCTGAACACACTGAGTGACTGACTACCTTTATCAAAGTAAACCACAACAGGTTTCACTACTTGAATGAAATAGAGCCTGAAAGGAGATACTGAAAAAAAAAAGAGACAGTGAGGAGATTGATGCTAGGCTTGATGGAAGATTTGCCAGAAAGTCATTTAGAGAAGAGAATGAATGGGGGATTTTGCACACGTCGGTGGCATTTCTTCACCCAATGTCCATGTCCTGCATGCTCTCTTAGTCCCTCATGGGTTTGAATGTTTTGTGTGCGTGGTTATGTAACCTGGGTCACCTTTTCTCTCATGACTGTATGGACGGTCTTGTCTGTAGTGTACTGCAGAGGCAGAGCAAGGTGAGAGAAGCAGACAATATTAAAGTGTCACCACCCTGTCTGAATGGCTGTATGGCTGTAGGAAGACTTATAGGATTGAATGGAAGTCTACAGAGTTCAGAAATCTAGTTCAGTGGCATCAGGGGACATCTCTGCAGCCACTGCTACCAAGCACACCCAAGAAGCCTGTTTCAGGCAGGATGTTAGACTGGGCGCTGAAGTGGCCAACCTGGGTCACCTGCTCACTAATCTCTGATCCCTTATGCAAATGGTGGTGACGCAATGCTCCTCACTCCCGGCCAGAAGCCATGGCAGTACAATGCCACCACAGAAAACCTCCACTGCTGCCATGTGGTACTTGGAGCAAGTGAGATGTTTTCTCTCCTTGAACAGGCAAAAAAAGGCAGACCAGTATTTTGAAGTAAACTTGGTTTTCAGAGCAAGTCAGACTTCATGAACTTTAGCAGACATGAGTTTATTGTCCTAAATTCAGGGATGACTCCGTTCTGGACCTTACGGTAGTTTCTGCTTCCTGTTTACTCTTTGGGTGGGTTGGATAAACAGAAATCTTCCTGATTTCACTACTATAAAGAGTCACAAATGCTGGAGATTTTCATCCAGACCATACAGAACAGACTTTGGTGTCTTCAGATACTTCGATACCCAACTTCAAATCGATTCTGTTTGGCAGAATTATAGGCTAACCGATCTTACATAAACCCAATACCCAAACTCTTCATCTCAGCTTGGTTTCATTACCTATTTTAAGACTGGGATTTTTTAATTTTTTTTTTTTAAGTCACATTGAAGTGCAGCTTCAATGATATCCTGTTAACAGCTAATCATTTAATTATGCCTTAGTGCAAGATCCCACCCCACCAAAGACTGGCATTTAAAGCATCATGCCTGCAGGGATGAGGACAGTTTGGTTTCAGAGCTGTATCCCCTTGGTGTGACTGTTCCTGATGGATTGTGAACAAAATTGTATTGTGAAATACATGTCCTTATTGGAATTGCTGTTAACTTCATAATTGCTCTGTAATTACTAAAGAGAGAGTATCTTACATGCCTGACAGCCAGGTGCATATATTGCTTAATCTGCTTCCATTATTGACTTGGCTCAGTTCCTGCGGGTGCTTTCCTATTCTTTCAGTTGTGCAATACCAAAACCGAGTAAATGGCATCTGCTGTTTTGTTCCTGCTTCCGAGCTAACAACAGAAGCAAACAGAGGTGAACTTTGGAGAGGCTGGCTGGCCTCGAGCTGGGAGCAGGGCATGCCGCTCCTGCCATGAGCTCCTTCCCTGGCTGGAGGCCATTCTGCCTGCCCCCTGGCAGGATCCACTCAGGGCAGTGGAGAACAGCATGGCTCAGATACATCACTCCTTCTGCCCTGCAAGCGTGAAACAATACTTCAGTGTCTCGACAGGCAACGTCCCCAGGAGCTGAGAAGGCTACCAGGAGAGAGGTCAAGGGTCTTTCTTCTGGACATCTTCAGGCTGGAATTTAGTTTAAAAAAGTTGCATCTCAAACTGTGATTTAAAGTGAGACAGCAATGAGATAAACAGTGAGTTGTCAGCAGCTTCAGAAGTGATTTCTGCCCTGCGGGAAGTGCCATTCATCTGTTTCGCAGCATACTGGGTCAGAGCTTATGATAAAATTGTTCAGATTGTCAGCTTTGTCTGTGGCTTTGGGAGTATTTCAGGGACCCTTGCTGCATGCACTGGCATTCTAATAGAGCTTCACAAAAGGGCATTTTTGGTGTAATCCATCAACAGGTAAGCCTGGGGAGAAACAACAGGACAGTCCAGCACCTTTCCCAAAAGAGGCAGCAACGAGCACCCTTCTCTCCCTTTGGTGTACACTCAATACAGCAGGGCCTTTAAGGACCTCTTCAAGCACAGTTCTGGCTGACAAAATGTTCTGCATGACAAAAGCTTTTCTTAATATGTTTTCACTTACATGCAGAGAATAAATTTCTTGCCTTGTCCCTTCCTATATCTTTGTTCTCCAGAGGAAGAAATGTTTCTAGACTGCATGAACAAGGAGCAATGATCTCATGGGGATATTGCCAATTTTTATTGACTTCCCAGCAAAGAAGAAATCTGTGAAACAGGTTACTACAGATACACGTGTATTTGTACATGTATTTGCTTGGTACACGTGTGGGAGCCATGCAAAGCTCTGACCAGGCATTAATTTCTCCCAGGACCAATGTTATGCTTCCAAGTCCACCAGCAGTTTCTGTTGTCACATAGCAGGAGTCCACAGTGCCCACAAGTCCATCCACACCTCTACCCACATGCCTGCAGGGCTCAGAAAGTGCTTTTATTAGCATCTGTCTCCAACTGTCTGCCACTCTGGAGCTGTGAATGCCCAACACCTTTGTTCCTTGAGCCCAGGCTGCCCGTGGCCTATTTTCTCTTCTCGTTATTGGAAACTCTTGCATCTCAGACTGACAAACTGGCTTTGTACTCTCCTCCACCAGGGAGATGGAGTCCCCCTTGTGCTGCAGAGACAAAAATAGCCTCTTTTTGAAGACATTTCAGTGTAATTTTTCTCTTCAGTCACTGTTTCAAAGTCAGATGGTGCCAGCATTGGTCCCTTGTCCTCAGCAGACTGAAAGCATACAAAGCATCTGTCTTTTCCTGCTTTTGTCTCAGTTGTCTGCTTGTCCACGTAGACTAGAAGTTATCCCTCCAAGAGCAATTATACTGTAATAGATGAATTTTTCAGCTGCTGCAGCTCCCCTTTTCCCGTTTCCTCCTTTGTTATTCCCCATTTTGTGCTGAGAAACACTTTAAACACAAGAGATACAGTGAAACACTGATGTGTTCCAGGAGGCGCTGCGAAAGACCAGAAGGGGGAATTTTTAATTTCAGAAAACAGCTGTGTTTTCAAGGCCTCACAGTCAGTGCATTTCTAGGAAATACTTTGAACTGAAGAAAGATATGAGATTTTTTGGAGAGATTTGTGTTTTTTTCTAGATTAACAGTTCCACAGCCTTGGAGACTGATAAGTCTGTCCACAGAGCAGGTGCAACAAGCACCGTGTAGAGGTCTTACTGTGCACACAGCTCATTTGCTTCAGCATTGCTGCGGGCAGACGTGACTCTGCAGATGCCCTTCATTTGCCAACCCTGCTGGTGTGCTAGCTGTAGGGACTCCCAGGGCTTTAGGCTGGACATCCATCTATACAGGATGCGTGCCTCTTGATGTAAAGTTGCACCCTTAGAGGGAGCAGAGAAGAGAAAGCCAATGGTGAGGAGGCTGGAGGCTGTAGAAGAGACCTGCATGGAAGAAACTTCATGTTGTGCAATGGACAATGAATTCCACATGCTCACAGGTATATCGTGACAGGAACCTGAGTATGCCCAGTGGTCACTGAGGTCAGCCCCTTAGCATTCCAGGGTCTGAAGGGAAGCCTGAAAGGGCTTTACATATGGTCCCTTTAGTGCACAGTATGTCATTATTGCTGCGGTACTTTCCTTTCCAGCAAATGTACAGCTTCTTGTAAGACTTTTGCCAGTAAACGATAGTGTAAGGGATGTGAACTCAGGAAGAGATGCAAATGCAGTGTAATTATGCTTTATTAGATTCAGTTACTAGAGTGTTACTAGTTCATCTTAGCGTTAAGGCCTGAATCTAAGTGCGATTTTGCAGTAAAACACACTAGCGTTTGGAGCTGCAACATTCACGTCTTCGCCTTCTCTGGTTGTGGCATGCTTCTAAATATCCTCCCTTCAAATACCATGCCCAGATGCTTTCTACGCATGTGCAGAGCAAACGTGAGGCCTGTTTTTTCCTCCAAGAAAGCACCTTGGACTTCAGGTTCCATCATCAGCTATGTGAGAATTGGCTCCTCTGTGTCTGCTCCTATTTCCTGTCTCCTTTGGAGCACATTTTCTCCCAGACACTTGGTTTTCACTGGAAAGAAAGTTCACACAGAAACATTTTTTTTTATAAGATTCTGACAAAGTGTGATCCCACAGTTGGTCCAAGTGGTGGCATGAGGCCTCCCTCTCTCTGGATTCTGTACCCCATGTTGTGTGGCTCTACAGGGCATTGCTGGCTCATATTCACCCAGTGTTGATTCACCTCCTGGTATCGATATGCACCTTGGCCTCAGAAAACACAGAAGGCTTCAACCTGCAGACCTTTGCAGGCATCTCTTTCTTTATAATGTTTGGAGGCTGGAGCTTGTGTGGAGGCAGAAGGATGGCATCCATTTGCCGCAGCCTTTCGATTACCTTGAGGCAAGTTAGACAGGTTGTACTTTAACTGTGCTCTAGAGCTTGGCAATTACAGAGCCATTGTAGATATGCCATTGTGCATATCCTTATGTTTATGTCTTCATTCTTTCTTAACCCCATTTCTCAAAGGCAAATACACCGAACATGTTGTGTTTTTGCAGTCTGCGTGCCGTTTTGTGACCTGACTTCCTCCTGAACAGAACGTGGCCTCCGGCCTGCCCTGCCTGCTATCTCCCCATCCACCCTGTGTCTCTGTGACTAAGAGACCTTGAGGAGATAACCTGTTGCTGCCTCTGGGCACAAGTTGTGTTAGCAGAGCCTCACTTACGCTACTTGCAAGTATTGCATGCTTCTGCACTCCCAGTGAACTCATCCAGAAGCTGCCTGCACTGCAGTGGTTACTGAGTTACTCAGCTCTGTCAGGGCTTGCCAAAACGAAAAGTGGGGCTTGGTGGTGGATAGGAGAGCACAAGAGCAGACACTCTCTTGCAACTGCTGAGTGCTAATGACAGAGGAAGAGGGAATTAAACATCTCCTGGGCACAAGGAAAGCAAGGTGGATCTGTGCATCCTCTCTACACTGAGGCTCCGTGCACAAAAGGCAGGCACGGTGCTGTGATCAGCAAGCACGCCACAGAGCTGTTTTGTTTCCCCCTCGTCTGCAAGCTAGCAGCCTGTGTACATACTATATGGCTTGGGCTGGTCAGACAAATACCCACCTCTTCTCTCTGCTCTCTTGACAGCATGCTTGCCATCAAGAAGGCAAGCTGCCTGTCTGGAGCAGGAGCAAGCCCCAGCCTTGCAAGGGGGCTGAGAGTGCACTGGTGTTTGAGGTTGTGTCGCCTGACTGTCAGAGGAACCAGTGCACCTCAGCACCCAGAGCTGTTTTTGGTGTTTTCTCACCAAATGGTCAATTTATATCTTATGGAACATGCTACATTGGCGTGGCTGTCAAGTGATTGCAGGAATCATGTTGACTTATAGACCACTGGAAATCTAGCCTGGTTCTCAGAAACACCCAGAGCTGAGAAAGTCTTTATGAAAACAACCAGACACTTGTGCTGCCCTCACTTCCACTTCTGGCTGGGACAAGGAAGTGCCAGCTCCTCAGGACTACAAATAAGCAGACTCACTCAGGCATATCTGAACTCTAGAAGGAATTTGACTTCAAAATATTTCTGGTTCAACCAGGGGTTTTTTTGTGTTTGCTGGGGTTTTTTTGTGTTGTTTTGGTTTTTTTTTTTTTATTTCAGGTTCATTCTCTCAGCCCTTGTGATGGCTGCAAGAAGCCCAGATTAAAACTCCCAGTGAGATCAGGCAAGGGACTTCAGTCAGGTTTGGAAGAGTGGGAAGGACAAAAGAGGAAAGATAAAGCCAGTCTCAGGTTTTGCAACCATTTTCAAATTCCCTGTCAGAAACCAGAGCAAAACATTGCTGAGCTGAGGGATACCATGACTACAAAGTTGGGCTCCCAGGCCTACAAAGTTGGGCTCCCATGCTCTTCTTTTTTCACCAAAGGTTTGCCACTGAGCTTCCAAGAAGAAAATAATTTTAATGGCATTGAGCTCAGCAAGTCTCTGTGTGCATGGCAATGGCCCCGTGTATATCAGCAGGACTGCAGTGCTTGGGAAAAGCAGTTGTGGCAGAGGCCAAGGCAGCGAGGGATGAGCCCTAGCTGTGTTTAGTGCCCAGCACAAACCATGGCTGTAGCTAGAGATGTATCCAGGGTAAGGCAAGGGGGGCTTCAGAGAGGAACAGCTCTTTGGGAAATCGTCCACTTTCCTCCCTGGAGTTGTGGTTACAGTGGGTGCAGGCCCACAGATGTTTCACTGATGACAGCCATCTTCTATAGTTCCAAATTGACAGGTTCTGCCTTTCTTTCTCCCTTCTCTTTGCAACTGGAAAAAAAAAAAATCTATCCACTCCGTAATGTTTAGAGATTTTTGGGAGGTGCACATTTAACAAAGTGGATTTCTAAACAGACAGTGTGGCTTGAGCTTAAAGAAAGCAAAGGATACACACTGAACAAAGCCCAACATACTGAATGAACACTGAGTGCAGTCTTCCTGTGGCACATCCTCACCTCCATCGATGAACCCCTCTGCCAGAAGGAAAGACTCCTGTGCAAAGTGTATGCTGACACCCTCTCCCTTTGCAAGCAGAATTAATCATACTTATGTGCCATATTCCATTTTAATTTTTATTGCACAGTCCAAGATTAATGGTTAATGCAGTACGTCTCCCCATTTCCACTCCTATTATAATGGAGTGCTTTGAATAACTATTAACTTCACGGTTAACTGAAAGAAAATTGTTAATCATCTACAAGCTTATGTTGCATAAAAATCATTCTCTGTAACCTACTCCCAACTGTGGAAGAGCCCTTTCCTCAATGCTGACCTTCAACAACACCTGGTACCTGCAGCCTGCAAAACACAGAAGATCATACCACATGGTTTTATCTGCTAGCTAAGGTCATAAACTACGTGACCCAGTGGGGCACAGCTTACCTTTCTTGGTGATGATCCAATATCCAGTTCTTCTGCTAGCAAAAATATGGTTCTCTGGGTCCCCAGAAAATGCCTAATAAGTGGCTTTGTTCTGTTTTTTTTTTTGTTTGTTTTTTTTTTTTTTTTTTTTTTTTTTTTAATTTAGCAAGTTAAAGCTAATCTGTGGAGCACTGAGTGTTGCTGGGATACACACTGTGACAGTACAGCCTGTCCTTCCCATGGCACAAGGCATGCTCAGACCAATGCATATGTGGATGGTGCAATTCAGTGGCAGAGCTAGGGCTGTCTGTCCTAGGGACCAGTTCTCATCTGGACATTGGAGATGAGGGGCAGGGGGCATTCCCCTTGTGAATTAGGCATCCTCTTGTGTGGAAGAGCCTGCTTGGCACAGAAAGTGTGGTGTGGTAGCTTCTGCTGTTTTCTGCCTCTCCTTGCAGCTGCTGCAAGTGGCTGAGTTTGGCTGTAGAGGTGCAGTCTCCCTGTTGAGCTATTGCATACAGGAGGCTTGCATCCAGCCATTCAGGAAACAAATCACCCGCTGTTTGTCAAGTAGGAGGGAAGCACTTGGGACAGTGAAGGATTAGACTCACAAAATTCCCCTTCTGGCTGTAAAGATGGGCTGCGGATGTTGTGTTTTTTAGCTCTTTAAATGATTATTCTGTGCCAGACTTATTAGGCAAGGTATTGTTGGGATCTTGGCAAGGAGATATATACGCTGCAGGCTTTGCAGTCATTCCTCTCCACATCTGGTCACTGTCAGGCCTTCAGCTAATGGGCTGAGGACTGTGTGCTGCAGTAAACAGCCTCTGAAGCTGCTAGAGGCTAAATGTAACTATATATTACTCCAGATACAAACAGTTCCACATTAGGTATTGTGTGTCCTCCCTCAGGACAGAACTGCAGTCATTGACCTTGGGAACCTGCACTGCACCAGCTTGGCATGGCTTCTCTTTGGCCAGCAAATCCCATCTCTTTTTATGGCTATAGCTCTCAAAATTGAGAGTAACAACTCTAGCTCCGGTCAAGGTGTGTGTGGCCAAGCATTGTGCAACCTCCTGCAGACAGTCTCAGCACTGAACTGCCAGGAGCCATGAAGTGGCCAGCGACGGAGTCTGGGCAGAAGAAACTTCCTAGGGACAGGGAGTGGTAAGCAGGGTGGGGAGAAATGGGTGGTCCCAGGCAGCAGAAAGCTGCAGAGGGAAGGGTTTTGGAGAAAGAAACAGATAGCTCTCCCAGGGCTTTCTAGACATCTCTGGCTGGGCCCCCACAGGTCCTGTAGAGAGGTGGGCAAGAGCTGTGAGCTGGTCTTGGCTCTTGCTTGGGCTTCAGGCAAGTTGCTTTATGTGCAAACATGAAGCTCCATGCAAGTGTTCAAGGACAGTGCCCAGCTTCCTCAAGCAGTATCTTTCCTCGTTTCTTCTTCCTCCCCTCATTTTTTCTTCTGTCTGCTGTCCAGGGCCAGGAGCAATTTGGTAAAGACTCCTTTCATCAAGGTGTTTGCTAAACTTGTCTCACAAGAAATGCAAACGTACCTCACCACCTGGAGCCTTTGGTCACCTCTATGATAAAAATGAAATTATCTTCCATCCAGTAGATGCAGGAGTGCTCACAAGCACCTGAAAGGAGTCCATGAGTGGAGGCGGTTTGGTGCAGCTGTTTTCTTGTCTGTTCCGTTCCCAAAGCAGGGCAGAGGTCTGTCCTTCAGTGCCTGCTTAATTTAACTGAATAGATGACAGAGCTTAGGGGGACTTCGCCCCAGTGCAGCAGCTGGGTATCTGAAAGCAGTCTCTCCAGAAAGAGGTTTTTCCAAGACAAAATATGCAATGTGGCAGGTTTGCCCTAGGCATCAGCCTCTGGTTTGGAAATGCAGCACCCTGTGCTGACCAGGCCCTGTTTAAATACATTCTCATGAATTGTTAGCCTGTTTACCTCAGCCCTTCAGCACGCTTGCGCGCTGCGCAGTACTGCTTTGTGCTGTGGTAAAGAGAGATGCCTTTTGCAGTTTGGCTGACTCCAGGCTGGATCAGCTGGCCAGGTGCTTGGCCAATTTCCATTGCTGCTTTGAAGCTGAGAAGTATTTTGAAAATAATAGAGCCTTTAGCCCTGTAAGTAAAAGCCATTTATCTTAGGATGAAAAAGTGCTGGGATGGAAAAATTCCAATGCTATGAAAGTCTCTTTTCCTGAATGTCTTGGATACTTGCTGGATTAGGTTCACTGGTAAGGAGCTCGGAGTTATGAATGTCTCTTTCACAGAAAAGAGCTGCATAAGGAAAAGGAAAGTGCTGGCATGCTTGTAAGTGGGACAGAGTGAGATTCCCCATGGACTAGACATTTCTGAGATTGCTTTTAGAGGTACGGTCAGCATTACTGCAGTGAGCTGAGGTGGTAGTAAATACCTGATCGTAACCATAGCTGTTACTGTTTCCCAAGGGTATAGTATCAGCAGAATACCTTATATAAACAAAAGTGAAGCACTATTGGCTCTGCTCTGCATAGCTGTTTAATAACGCTTTGTGTTCCATACAGAGAGCATCAGAGTGTTTTATAGATGCTAATGAAATTAGCCTCATGATGGTCTTGTAAGGTGAGGCTGTGCTAGCAGCAGTCCTTTCCCTGCGCTGAGCGTGTGTGTGGTGGAGGACTTCCAGCTGTGTGGGGTTGTGCATGTCTGCACTTCCCCGCAGGAGACAACCTGGTGAGACAGAGCCTTCTGCAGCCCCTGACCTGCTCCGCTGCCTCCTCCCGAGCTAGTTTCTTTTGGCTGGCACTGAAGATAGGTGCAGTAGGAGGTGGCGGCAAACGCATTGCTGTGTCACTCCCCTGCAAGGCACAGGCTTTCTCCTGGGTCAGAGCAATCATTCACTGACCGAGGTCTGATGAACAGAGACAGAAAACTCAGATCCTTCTCTTGGGTTGTTCAGGATGTCTCTACTGCGTTTCAGGTCAGCTTGCAGTGTCTGAGCTCCAGGACTTTTCCCACATGGCCAGTGACTCCAAATAGCAGCCTGCCTATCAAAGGTGCTGGAGTGTGGCTTTCTTGCTTGCGTTGTGCACAACTATGGCCTCTTTGGGTACAAGATGGGTTGCTGACTGCTGCTTTGCAATGCTCTTGCCCTTGTCACACACAGTAGAACAAATTTTGTCACAAACATCAGCACTGGCCCTGAGGTTGTTATTGGAGGTACCACTGCTGCTGCTTTGCTTTAAATAGATCCTAAGCAAACCTCTCTGTTTGTTTTTCTTGACGTGGTACTAACTGGTGCTTTCCAAGAAACAAGGGGGGAAAAAAAGCTGGATTCACAGTGGTAACTTTGACTTCATCTGGCAAAAGCAAACTGATCTCCTAAACAAGAGAGGCACAGGCACGGAGAAGACAAGTAAATGGGTCACTGCAAGAAGCATCCTGTTCCTTCTGACCCAGTGGCTGCAAATGACAAAATCACACTGCTGCTTGTTTAGAAGATCCATCCATTTTACGACGGGCTCTGTCACAGGAGCACTGAAATGCTTTTCAGGTAAATAACATGTGCATATGAGCCTCCATAATGGATTTTATAAAGTTTTCTGGACTTTTTGCTAGGTACATTTTTCACTTCCAAATCGTACTTTGTCTTTCTGCATCTTGTGGTCCATGAAGCTGGTAGGCTCATGCCTGTTGAAGGGCTTGAATCTGTAACAGAGTGGACTGGGGAGCATGTGCTAGAAAACGGAATATGTGACAGGTGTCCCTCTTCCCACCCTCTAGAATGTGCTTCTTTCCCCTTGTGAAGTCTGCAGGGTTGTGGTAGCCCAGGAGCTCAGAAGAAGGGCTGACACCTTCCTCCAAGTTGGACGCTGGAGAGGACTCTTGTTTTAGAGCTCTCCAGTGGGAGGGAGGTCTGGACCTGTGAGCAGCTCAGAGCAGTAACCTGGAGGTCTACACCTCTTAGACTGGACAGAAGACCTACCATGTATCCTGGGTGAAGAAACTTCTGGGAGCCCCTCAGAGCTTTTCCTATCCTCTTCTTTGCTCTGTTACTGTCTTCTGACTGGAGATTCAGCCAGCAGGAGCTCAGGAACTGCACTGCTTGTGCAGTATGAACACAAGAGCCATTGAAAATGGTCCCAGTGATTCAGAATGGAGAAAAAATGCCATGCTCGGGCTTGACCCCCTGTTATGAAACAGAAGGATGAAAATAGCACCTTTTAACATCATCTCCACAATCCAACTCCTCTGCATCCTCCTAAAGGTTTGTTGGCTGGTGTCTGCAGATAGCACTGCCTCAGCCCTGTGTGTCCCCAGGGCATTCTGTCTGGGTGCCCTTGGCTGGTGTTTACCTGCTGGGGTACAAGCTGCCAGAGCAAGATGTAAATCCCAGCTCTCAGGGCTTCAGCACTGGTGAGTCATCAATGTTTGCCTACTGGTGAAGTCAGGCGGTGGCATTTGGAGAGACCTTTCTGAGCCTCTTCCTCCAACCACTCACAGGTGCTCGGAGGTTGCAGTCTGGTTTGTCTGGGACTGTGTGTTCAGATTGGACTTTTCTACCAGTGGGAGGTTGACTTGGGAAAGCTTTGTGTAAACAGCTGTGATCTGTTCAGATTTAGATCCGAGGCAGGAGGCTGGGGCTAGGGCATCCTGATGGGTGTTACTGCTGCTGGTTGCAGCCAATTTAGGAGGGTCAACAGCACATGAAGATGTAGAAGGACTCCAGGTGATGCTTCCCTCTTCCTGAGCCAGAAGTCTGAACTGGCCTTTCCATTCCTTTGTGAAGTGGTCGCTCTGAGTGCCCCACATCTGAATTCATTAAATTTGCTTAAGGAAGAGGTGAAAATCTCATGCTGGGGAGAATGCTGTGCTTCAGAAGTATTTTTATCATGGATGGAGACAACTCTTGTTTTGCAACACAAGCTGAACCATGGAAATCCTTGAATGCCATCAGGTTTAGATCTAAATTTTGTGACTGGTTCTGTCTCAACGACTTGCTGGATCATGCTGTCCTGGAATCCAGATTGTCCACTTCCTAAAGCCCTACCTCTGGAGAGAAGTTATCAACAGTATTACCTATACACAGTATGTTGGGTGGGTTTCTCATTGTGAGAGCAGTGGTGGTGCAAATGCAGTTTAGTTTTATTTTAGGGCTATGTTCACACATCTCATTCAGCACACAGGAACTGCTCAGACCAATTTAATTTTCTGTGCTAGTCAGTGAGCTGTGGACAGGGCAAAAGCCCTCCAGACAGGCTCTGCCCTGCTGACCCTCCCCTTCCCTGCCTGCTGCTAATTAGAGATTGGCTTAAACTGTGGAACTTGAGTTTAAGTGCCACTTCCACAAGCTCTCTCTAATCACAGCACTTAACATTGGCAACAGTAGGCAGTCATGGTGTGTAGGTAGAAATCCAATCCTCATCTGAGATGACCACTAGCATTTTGTAACACTGCTTAGAATTTGGGATTTTTATCATCTGAATTATAAGGTTTTGGTACTTCCTGCTTGTTTTTTCTCTCCTGCCTATAGTGCCTGGAATATGTCCTAGCAGTCTCTTGATGGAAATGATAATTAGGGGCTTTGTCATGAGCAATGTGCATGAACTTTTCAAGATGTCATTCAAAAAATATTTTTTACAGTCAATTCTTGATTCTCAGTGGGTGCATTATCTGATCTGCAGATTGGATGTGCCGTGTTTAAAAAACCCAAAACTCTTTCAGAGCCATTATAAAGTATAATGTACTTCTAAAAATACTGGTTTTATTTATAACCTCGTACTGCATCTAAAACTTTGGGTTTTTTTCAAAGGTAAATGTATTAAAGCACTACATTCCTGAGGCCTTATTTGCATGTACTTTGTGTTATTTGTTTTGCCTTTTTTTTCTTTGCCCTCATTACCCCGGATACTGAGAGCTGAGCGTATCAGATTATAGCATCTGTGGAGGAGGACATGTGACACAGTAACCTTTCCTGAGCTGTTTTCTTTTCTTCTGGTGCTGCATAAGAGTTTCTGCGTTGTGATGCTGTACAGCTAGCTGGGTGGGAGAGGAAAAGGGAGTGCTCTGCTATGGGGCGGGGGGGGGGCGGGGAGGGGAAGTCTATACCTCAAGGAGCGTGAGTGAGAAAGAGAAGGGATGTCTTAGAAACCATTTGTCAGGGCGGAGAAGCAGTGGCTTGTTAAAAACGTGCCTGTTCAGTTGAAAGGATGAATTGACAGATGAAGGCTCAGTGCAAATTCAGCTGCCATCACTTCAAAAGCCCTCACAGCTGAATCAGCAAATTTCTGTTTTCATACATAATGGATGTGTGCCATTCCAATGCCCACAGCAAGACTTGTGTTAAGCTCCTTAAATTAGCTGTTTATGATAGTCACACTCTGTAGCTGCAGCTTGTTTTTTCCTGGACCTCTTATTTGTGCAGCCTTAGGAACAGCTGCCTAAGCAAGGATTTTGGGAGTGGTACTGCTGCAGTGCTACCCATACTAAGATTTTCAGCCATGCCTTTCACACTTTTCAGCCTGCAACTCCCACTGACCCGTGCTGGTTCTGTCTGTCCCCACCATTAGGGAGGGGCTGGGTCTGGAAGCTCCAGTGGACTGACCTATACAGCCTCAGCAGGCAGAAGTGCAAGGCACTGGGCATTTTTTCCTCACGCTTGTCATTGCTCCTTCCTTGCCATCTGCTTACCACCTCTACTGCTAAAAGCATCTTTCCTCTACCACTGCCTCTTCTCAAGAATCCTTGTGTCTCCCTAGCCCAAAACTGCTGCCCTGTTCACCGTCCAGCATGCAGTGGCTTGGAGGCATGTACTCCTCCTGCCTGGCATAACTCCATCAGTATCAGCATTGGGTACAGCTAGTGCTAGAGAAGGACATAAATCAACCACATACAGACTTTAGCTATGTTTGTGTTCAGATACTTGGTTTGATTATAAAGCTCTCTAAGAAGTGACACAGGATTATATTAGTGTTGCTTCAAGAGTTTGAAAGTAGCTCAGGATCTTCACAAAAATCGTGCTGAGAAGAGTATTATTAAATGATTGTCAACATTAATCAAAAAACTATGGTCCTATAATAGTTTCACTCTTTTTTGAGCTTAGGGAATGGAAAGGAATATAAAGTTGGCATCTTTTTATTCCAACCAGAAGGTTTTCTGAAAGCAACTTCTGGCTGATTTTTTTTTTTTATTAAAGTGTTGGCTGAGAAACGTTAACCAGCTCTAGTATCTTACGAAAGATGTTGCAGTTAATAAAATGGCAGGCAGGCAGGCAGGCAAGCTGAAACAATACACCCATTCATCTCTGCCTAGCACTGTGCTCCCTTTTCCTGCCACCCTGCTTACTCCCAGAGGTACAAGCCCTATCTGGTGATGGGAGCCTTTCTACTGGCTTTGGAGGGATTTCTGGGCTAAGAAGTAATTTTGTGAGCCATAGCTACAGGGCAGCAGCCTGCAGCATCTAATGGAAGCACGCATCAGCCTGCAGCAGGTAAGGGAAGCACACATCCCTGCAGGGGGGACATACAACACCTCTGCCATGGAATGGTGAGAGCCGTAACACCTCCCTTGCATGTGCCACATGGAGGCCACTGAAACACAGCAGAGCAAGAAATCCTCAGTTCCTCAAAAAGGCTGTTTCCCTCCCTCTCTTGACCCCAGGGATATGTAAAAGCTGTCTGTGCTGCAGACAAAACCTGGCCCTAGAGAGCCAGGAAAGGAAGGAAGGAGCAGCTGAGGCTTTGCTGGAATATGGTGCCAGCGCAGCTCCTTTAGTCAGGGTGGCAGTGCAGCAGAGCTGCCCCCGAGGCTTTCTGCACTTCCTCACCCCAGAAGCAGGACCCAGCGAATCTCAAAGTACTTCTGTGCCTCCGAGGCACATGCAGTGTTTCCGTTTGCTGTGCTATTTCGGGAATTTTTCATAAGATAAACAAGGGCCCCCTCTTGATCCACTGAAGGCCTTAGAAAACCGTAGGATGATATTTACATTGCTAAGGTATTCACACGAGCTCTCTCCCAAGCGGCAGGTTCACCAGGGAGGAGGTGACCTTCAGCGTTTCTTGTTTTGCCCCGTATCTGGCATGCGGGGGGCCTGCCTGTTTGACTGGAGTACTGTAATCAAAATAAATCATCCTTATCATCACCAGCGGTGATACAGCAATGGAAACAGAAAGAGGCGCCTGCTTCGCACGTTGCAGAAGTGACATCATGGCGAGGAGTGGGATGGGAGGGCAGGGGATGAACTCCAGGCGCCTGCTGTCACTGCCTTTCCTGAGCAGGACTCTCCTACCCAGGGCCAGCCTCCCAGTTTGACAGGGGGGGTGAACAAACTACCTGCACATATCTGGGGAGCTGGCCTGCTCTCCAAATTAAAGCAAATAACAACTAGGAAGAATTTCTAATGAAAGGAAAGGGGAGAGCATGCTGAGGTTCTGGTTCAGCCTACCTGATTTTTAATGGCAAAATTGACAAAGGACCCCTTCCAACCCTCTGTCTCTTACCTCCTTGGGCAAACTACAAAACACAATTTGTCATTTTGGTTGTCTGGAACGTTTTGGAGGGGAAAAAAAATAGTGGAACACTGAAAACTGGTGTTTTTTGTTTTTTTTTTCCCTATGGATTTATATGGTTCTCATGGTGCTGAGGGCTGATTTTGTCTGAATTCTCATAATTCTGAAGAAAATGAGTACTTAGTGCTAGCTACTCAAGCTAGCAATGCTATGGATGCCATAATCGGGGGGGGGAGGGGGGGGGGGCGCGGGAAGCTTTACAAATTGCTTGTATTAAAATCCAGCCACTGCATATAAGAGCAGACCATGGGCTGAAGAGTGAATTCTCTGATGCCCAATAGGGTGTAATAATTCTTTCCCTTAGAAGGAGGATTTGTAGAGACCCTGTCCAGCTGCATATTTTCATGAAGCTTGTAGGATCAACTTCCTGTTTCAGAGGCTAAAATACGTCAAAGAGGATTTATCTGTTGGCGTCAAGGAAAACAGTTGTGGTGAGATGTGCAGGGAAGAAAGGGCTTGTGCTCAAGGCAAAGCTAGGTGAAGTAGGTCCTGACTCTGCATGTAAGCAAGGCACACACAGTGCCCATGCCTCTGTTACCTGTCCATAAGATAGAGATGAGCATGAATGATGTTTGCACTCAGACTGTTGAGCACTTTGGTCTCCTTGGGTAGGTGGTCTCATTCCCTTGCTGCAGACCATTTAACCTCAGGCAAAGATGCTGGCTCTGCCACTGTCTTGCTTGGTCCCATTGCTTTTCTCCATAGGGGGAGGGTAGTCACAGGAAACCCAGTAGCAGTTAGACAGGGAAGGCTTCTGCCTTGGTGAGCTATCCCATGCTCCCTGGTGATGCTGTGCGCTCTGCCAGGACTAGGCAAAGGGGTTTAAGATGAGATGCTTTAACACTTTCACACTTCTCTTTTTCTTCCTGCCTCAAAGAGACAGGCCTTAACTTTAAAGCCTTTGAAACATCAAAGGATGAGATTTCCACAGGAGCTTAAGGGAGTTGGGTGTGCTCATCTCATTGATGGTCAACAGGAGATGGGTGCTTAATCCCTGGAGGTGCTTTGAAAATTTTGGCCTAGTATAAGTCCTTACTGGGGAGAAAATAAGAAGCAGTGGGCAGGTCCTTTNAGAGATTACTAAGCAAATCAGGTAATCATAATACAACTGCACAATTACCTTTACTTTAGGTTTTTTTTTTTTTTTTTTTTTTTTTCTGAAGATAAAACATGATGAATTTGAAGACGATCTCCAAAACTCAGATTTGCCCTGAAAACTTCTAACTGCTTTTTAGAGGAGATGCACTTAAAAAGCCTGTGATTTTGCCCCATCCAAAAGACGATAACTTATGTGTGCCACTTGCTCTCCCCACACCACCACTGCAGGCATAGTGTAACCTTGCTGAAAGCCTGAAATGGAGGCTGCTACCATGGAGCCAGTACCACTTACCTGGTTCTTTTGCATCGTCTGTCAACAATGCTTCAGCAGAGCCTGTTACTTTTTGACAGGTATTGCTGCACGTTTGCTCCTGCTTGTGAATGTTAAAATTTGGTTGTATATCACCATGGAGGGGGGACCACCAGAGTAGCATGCATCACTGAGATCTTATCACTTGTGGTGGTTTAACAGTTATCTGCCCCCCCACACTTTGAAATAACCCAGGCTAGGACTCAGTTGGCTGGAAGTTAAGGAATGAAGCTTTATATTCAGAGCTTTGCACAATATAGAAGCAAATATTTACAATGTATAACAGATATTTACAGGTATATAGAGTAAAAGGGTAATACAGAAACACCACACCTCTCACAATGAACAAAATCCCTAAGAGGGGTTTCTAACCACCCCTACCACCTTCCCTCCTTCCCCAATCTTGTCTCACCATCTGTTTTATGCAGCAGATAGGCGAAGGTAGATCAGCCAGGGGGGTTAGCAACAGGAAAGAAGTCAGTGAAATTATTCAGATCCAGCTAGGAAGGGAGAAAAAGCCATGCAGGAGCTACCACAGCCCAAAGCTGTCTGAAGCAGTCTAACTTATCTATGTTTGGGTTACAGCTCTTAAACAATTTTCTTTTTTCTTTCTCAGTAAAGCTATGAGTGAAGCAGCATCATCCGTGTTTCCCTCTCTCAGCCTATAGTCTAATTTCTCATTCAAATCCTCCAGTTAGTTCAAACCAGCACATCACTGCCACCAGTGCTGATGCCCACTGGCTACTACCATCTGTCTTGGGACTCTGAGGTGCAGATGAGCTTTGCTGGGCATGGTAAGTGCTGTTTTGGACAAACTTGCTCAGAGTGGCATGCCACCAGTGAGCATGTGAGGCCTGAGGATACCACTGGTGCCTGTCCCTGGGGCTTTCCTCATGCTTGCTGTGAGGAGGGGTGGCAGGAGGTGGTTGTGGCTGTGGCCAGCCCAGAAGGAGATGGGACCAAGGGCTGGTGTCAATGGGTTCCCGTAAAGAGGCAAAGGAAACTTGGCTGCAGCCTTGGTCATGTGCTATTTTTGGTCAAGGTAATAATAGGAACTCCACTGTAAATAAAAATAGACAAGTGAAGAATTTCCCAAGTCTGTCTCTGCTCATTTCTTTCCTGGTGAGGAATTATCCCACTCCTAAAGAGTAAAACGTTCTTGTCTGCTCCTTGGAAACTGGGACAGTAACACTGGAAGGGAAAGAAGAGATTACAGAGTTGTCATGGAGGTGATAGCAACATATTGTACACTGTGTGCCAAAAAATCATCCACTAAAGCAAATAATATCCATGCACTGTAGGGCTTGTCCTGACAATGTGAGGGCAGGCTCTTCATGCCAGCTGCCTTGCCAAGGCTGTGCTGGAGAGGGGCCCTTATCTCTCAGCTGCCTGATGGGGCCCTGGTACTGGTTCTTATGTGAGGTTCATTGCATCCCTCTCCTGACAGTCACTTGCATTTCAGTGGCACCTCCCCTTCAGCTGCACCCAGGGGACAGAACATTCCTGCTGCTTCCTCAACAACCAAACAAGGTGGTGGGGGGCATGAGCTGCTTTACCTGATGATATCTAGTGTCTTTCACAAAGATGCTTCGTGTTATGTCTTTTTGCTGCAAAGTCTGAATTTGTGGTGGTACTTTTTTCCTCCTGCATGAGCCAGGGAGCTGAAATCTTCCTACTTTTACCCACTGAATATGTCTTTTGGTTAATAACTACTGCTGTAACTAGAAAAGCGCATTAACTGCACTGTTCCCACAGCCAGAGGACTCTACCAAGCACTGGATGAGCTGACCCTGATGTCTTGTCACAGTCTACCTGCCCCTGCTAAATAGTCCTTTCTTGCTCTATTTCAAGTGTCCTTAGCATTCGAGGAACACCCAATTGACCAGGAACTGCAAAGGCAGAAGCCCCAGCAGATGCTTGTGAAGAACCTGCAGATGTACTGCAGACCGCAGTGGGGAAGCAATGTGGCAAAGTCAGAAGCAACACCACACAAACACATCTGAAAACTCACTGCCAGAGGGCTTTGTGTGCAATGCTTGCTCATGTTTTTTGCCTCTGTCACAGACTCATCAGGAGTGGGAGTCTTGTTAAAACTGTTGTATAGAGGTAGCATCAAAATCTTACCCAGTTTCGGATGCTGATTTTTCCATTCTCATTGCTACAATGAGATGGCTAAACACACTGTTGTTGTCTGTGGAAAGTGTGAAGTACAAGTGATGTCTACTTTCATAAACAAATGCATGAATGTTGAGTTTCTTTTTTTTTTTTTCCCAAACTGTAAGCATGAAAGTAGTGTTTCTAAGCCCTTTATTCTTAGGAAGTTTATTTTGCTTTGAATAAACAAAAAATGTCAAAACACAGAAGGCAATGTATCTTCTCTGAAAGCACCTTATCATTTTTTCCCATAAAAAACAGTCATTGATATTGGGGAATAGATGTTTTGGAGGAATAGAGGAGGCTAGGTTCTTGTTTCTGCTCTCAAGTCCGTGCCACCCTATAATCAAACTTCTGATCAAAGTTTACAAAGTTTAAAACTGTGGAGTAAAAAGAAATGCAAAGCAGCTTGTGAATGGAGAGGTGTGAAACTGAGGGTGTGAAACAGCAGATCTGATCTGTCAGGTCAGCTTTCTGTGTCTTCTGAGATATAACCCAGAAAAGATTAGGAAATTCTGCCATATAGCATTTGGACTTGTGAAGATTTTTTAAAGACCTGTATGAATGTAGCCACTGGCACCATGGGAGATGGATAGCCAGGGAAGGAGAGATATGCGTGCACATGGAACCTTGCTAGCAGAGATAACCAGCTCTGAGAAGATGAGTCCAAGTTCTGTCCTTACTTATGAACATGGCTTTTGTCGATGGTTGGGGATGTTTGAAGAATGAAGTGCACAGATGGACTCACTCCCTTTCTGTCTCCTGCTCTCTGCATAACTGACAAAGCTGCTTTGGTGTTAAAGTCATCTAAGCAAACACAAAGCTCTTCCATGCCTCTTACCCAGGTTGCATCAAAGCTACCTTATTGAGGAGCAAAATACAATTGAGACTGACAGTAAACACTGCTGGAAAAAAAGTGGGTGGTGGTTCCAGTTTAGGGATGCTCTCTAATTTTACCCATTTTCTCTCAAGTTTATGGTTTTGGTTGGCTAAAGCTTGATAGAGACACTGCACCCACCTCTTCTGGCAAAGCCTAGGTTTTAACAGCAGCCTGATGCTACCACTGCTCTGGAGCAGAATTTTTACTGAGTGTATTACTTCTATGCTTGTCAAAAATAAATTATTTGCATTTAAGGATTTTTTCTGACGTTTATGATAAAAAATGTTTTCAGTTCAAAGCTTAGCCCTCTGATGCAGTAGCCTTTTTTTCACCATGATATCGGTCTAGTAAAGCACTAAAGTTTAAGTGCATGCCTAATAGAGTTAAAAACAGCTTCAGGAGTGTCTCTTGCTGCCCTACTAAACAGGCAGAGGCAACGTGTAAATGCAGTTGTCTTGCTGAATTAGAGTGAACTGATATTATGCTCCCACTTGCTGAGATAGAGCAGTGAACTGCATGTGTCAACGAGGTGATATTTCAGAATGGAGGTGACATTAGAGGACAGAGAAAGGCAGTTTTTAATAGCATTTGCTGCACCTTGACATATCTGCAAGACAAGAGACTGAGTTGAAATGGCAAGATTTGGAAACATAACTTGGAAGCAGTCAGGGCCTTTTGCAATGCTTTTGGCTTTCTGTGCAGGCACATGGTGGGGAGGGTTTCTTCTCATGTGTGCAGTCACATATCTTACTATTTCATGGTAGGACAAATAGGCCACCAAGAACAGAAAGTGGGACATTTGGCCTCTCTCCTCTATGGGAGGTGCAGTGCAGATTGGCTTTCTGAGAACTAGGACAGTACCTCCAAAAGTAGAATAGCTGGTCACCCCATTCGTGTGTGTCTTGCCTTACAGATGTATCCTCTAAATCTCAAGCTTTAAGAGACGTTTTTGGCCTACTTAGGGAAATGTTTTCTGAAAATAGGGATGGATACAATCGAACAGACCAGAGGTTCTGCTTTCTTTCTAGAGCACTGAACAGAGCTAGCAATTGGAGGAGCCATGTGCTGGACAAATAAACCAAACATACTCTCTGTGTCACTTCTTGCTTATAAAGCAATACCACAGTGACAAATCTGCCTTCTTTGGCCAGGAAGTGTTTACCTTTCAGCTGCAGAGCACATCCGGAAGACATTGCACTGCAGAGTGAGGTGATGCTTCACTGAGACAGAGCTCTGCTACCAAATCGAACTTGTGCGTGTGTGCTATACATATCTATATATAACAACATGTATTTGACCAGAAACAAAAATCTGACTTTCATTCGAGTAGAATACATAGAAAGCATCCACAGAAGGTTTTCGTGTCCTTCACTAATGTCCTTTTCTAAGTGTAACTAGGTCCATAGTGTCTACAATCTCATTTGAGTGCCAATGATGCCAATGGGATGGTCAGTTGAACAGGCCTGGGCACTGTGCAGCAGCCTGTGTGGGTAAACAGAATCACAGAGTACAAAACAGGTCAGGTAGCACAGTTCTTGGAATAATGCTGCTGTCCTCACTGGTCAAGGAAAACTCCTCTGTGGCTCCCTTAACAATGGTCATTAGTTTTTCCACCTGGCTGCAGCTTGGACTAATCCTATATAGGCTTCTCACTTTGAGGCAGAGGTTACTCAGAGTGGCTGTGCTGCTTTGAAATACAGGTTCACTCGCTTGGGACTTGTCAGTCAAGTCAGTGGTGAGGCTGAATCTTAATAGTTAGAGAGGGAGGCTAATAAAAAGGGAAGCTTTTTTTTTTTTTTAATTTTCATTTTTTTATCCATTAAATGTGCTTTGGTAATTAATTTGGAGCCTAGTGGCTCTAGTTATAGTAGGAAGCTGACTGCCTTGAGAACAGGTCTTTAATCCACACCAAGAGCTGCTTCATTAGCCATATGTGATGCCCTGATTTGAATATTAATATCCAGAGCACTTATTCAGCTCACAGCCATTTCATGGAAATGTTGTGCCTCTGTGAGGCCAGACTGAACCCTTGGGTGCTCTGATATTTTTTTTTTTTTCCCTCCAAAGACAATTTCGGGTTGTTCTGTACTCTTAATTCAAAATTCTTATTCAGCTTAGAGTTTCTGATGCCACTGCATTTCTATTACATAATCTTAACTGATTTTAGATTTAATGAAAACATGAAGGAGACTATAGGACAGCAGGCTTGGTCTACTTAACAAAGTGACCTATTAGTTATATACTTCATGAAGTTACTTAATCTTCCACAGGGCAGCCCCTTCTAAGATAAAATAAGACAAGGAGGCAGCAACTGTTCTGGTGAGTGCTTGTGTTTATGAAGGCCTTCAGCAAAAGCTGGCAAATGAATATTCAGTGTGAACTGAGATGTATTCTAGCTGTGTCAGCCATGCAGCTTTTGTTTTTTATATCTGTCGTCGGGACTGGGGAAATCACAGTGACAGAGCTTCTGCTGAAGCACTGGCTCCTACCAAGTGTCATTTGGCCAGAGCTGAAGGCACTGCATCTAAGGCAGTGGCAGGCTCATAGCAAGTCAGAGGTCTTGGAAGTAGATGCGGACAACCCTGACTATGTTTAATATTTGAATATTTCTGCAGTGATGCCTGGGGAAGATGGTTTGGGCTTCTGATGCTGGGCCTTGGTCATGCTCCAACTGATGCAGTCATGTACTGAGCTGAGCCTCCTGCCACGAGGGGGATCCTTCCTGCAAAGCAGACATAGTGAGCAATTGTTGCAACTGTTTTGTGCACGCAGTGCTGGAAAGTGATGGAGCAGGTACTGATTTTCTCTCCAAGTAATTACTGCATTTGCTTGTGTTCCCCATTAAAAGGCAGCACTGTTAGTTATGACTGCAAAGCACTCTTGCTCTTTAGTAACCAGCAGGACATGGAACATACCTGCAACACAAGAATCCTATTCTGAAGCAGGGCAGAGGCAAGGCAGAGTTTGATGCGCATGTACAGGGGGCAGCTAATTTGTATCATACACTGGTGTTTAGTGTTTGCAGTGTTAAGTACTTGCCTCTGTGCTTGGTTTTACACTTCTTGCTGTCTTCAGGGAGCTGTTTCGAAGAGATAGTTGCTCTGGATCTGAGCTTCTGGTGGTGTATAAATTCCCATCTTGTACAAAATTGAGTAGATGGCTTGATCCAGCAACACTTTTTTGATATGAATGTCTCTGGGAGGCAAAAGAAGTAGAAATCCAAAGCTACGAATGGTGCATTAATATCTTCAAGGCATGTATCTGAGTCCTGCAGCATGATAAAACAGGCAGGCAACAAGCTGAAACCTTTGCCTAGTATGTAGCAAATTTCCGTATTATTGTTTTATTCAGCCATTTTTCAGTCTTGTCTGCTCAGTTTGATGTTACACCTTACCCTGAAACTCCCAAATGTAACCCCTCTTCAGGTAACATTTTATCCTGTTCATAGCAGGCCTGCTCCAGGGAGGACCTGAACCTAAGGTTAACTTACAAACATTTAAAGATGTTTTGGCCTTTCACCTTGGGTGAAATCAATGGAAATTGAGTGTCTATGGATTTCTCTCACAATTTAAACTTCTTGGACAGAATGTTCAGAGGTATGCTTCAAAGGCCTGATCCCCTGGGTTTCCACTGCAGGCTTCCCCAGCTTGGGAACCTGGCTGGAGCATAGTAGCTCCCTTCTGGCCAGGACAGTATGAGGTCCCACCATGGAACCTGAGCATGCCCCTGGTTTGTGTAAACTAATCCTAGTCTTTGGGCTGACTATGAAAGCAGTAAGAAATCATGAAAGGGAACATCTGTGTGCGAAGCTCAACCACGTGGACCTCACAAACTGTGCTCACCAGCAAACTCATTCTCTTTACTGCATTTATTCCTGCATGAGGCAAGAGGCTCATTTAATGCTTTGGATCAAACCGTTCCAGATTTTGGCTGTATTTTGCTGGTGTTTGCTGGGTGAAACAAAACAAGTGTCTTCCACTGACTCTTCCAGGTGGATGGAGAGGGCATGGCCATACCACCAGCACGAAGAACTTCAGTCTGCATAGGTGGACAAGAAGACACAGGGACCTGGATCTCTTGTGTGAGTGACCACAGCATTAGTTTGTTGAGGCCAAATAAGCAGCCCCTCTCTGATGCAAAGAAAACAACAAAATTATTATAAGAAGAGATAGGCAAGTAGCCTCCAAGTGCTTCTGTGTACACAACATGATGAGAGGCTGTGCATGTCTCCTAAGCAAGATGAAGGTGTGATATGCAAAGGCCTCTGTGGGGTGAGAAAGCAGAAAATAAGTAATGAAACAGTCTACCAAAACCATAACTGTCTGCTGGCGAATTCAAGGAGCAGCAACAACCATACTGCATTTTGATAGCATATCGCATCACCCAGCTTGAATTTCAACAGGTCATAAATTTGCTCACAGCAGAGAGAAGATTGGAAACATGATGTGTGCTGCAGGCAGAGGGAGTTTCAGCCCCCCACTCCCTACCAGCTAGGAAGGCAGATGGGAAAGAGGAGTGGGTGCTCTCTGTCAATAGCCTTTGCAAGACCCTGTCCCCTGCCTGCTGCTGCTGTGAGTGACAGCATTCTCCTCTGCCGCAGTGAGTCCCTTCTCCTCACCTTGTGATTGCATTTTGTTTCTTTGTTGCTCTTGGGAAACAGGGAGGCTGTGCAGAGAGCAAAGGTGGCAGCATAGGTGCAAGGGTACAGGAGTGGTCAGGAAGAGGTGAAAGGCTCCAAATCACCTCAGAGGGAGGCTCTGACTTCCTGGGGCTGAGGACTGATGGAAGCTGAACAGCAGTGTCCTTTCTTCCTCTGTGTGCTACTGGCTTGAGAAAACAGCTAGGATTGTTTGAGGTATGAGTGTCCTTCATCTGAGCATGTAAGCGAAGTTGTGTCGGGTGAAGTGGAGACACTGACACCCAGATAACAACCTCCACCCACAGCAGTGCTGGTGCTATCATGGCTTTGCAGCACCACATGCCAGCCAGAAGCTGAGCCTGGAATGGCTGCAGAATGAACAGGGCTGCTTCTTTTCTGTGTTACATCGGACTTGCAAAATCTGTTCCCTCTTTGAGGTCTGGGGGGTAGCTCTGTCTGTGAGCTTTTACTGGTGTTCAGAGGACTTGCTAAGTTCTGGGCATGCAGGTACTGGAAGAGATGGATAAAAACTGTGGTTGTGATGAGGAAGAAGAGAGCATGAGCTGCTAGATGAACCAGCAAGCAAGAGCCTTGAGTTAGATGTAACGAACAAATTTTGTGAACACTTTGATGCGCTGCCTGGAAAGCAGAGGCTGTGCTCACGATGGCTTGGTGGTGAACCAGGAAGTGGCAGGAGCAAGTGAGAAACAACAGCTCTGAGGAGAGGGGTTCCTTTTTCAACCCCAAAATAGGCACAAGGGTGATTTGCATACCTAAGCAGGATTTGGGCATTTGTGCTCAGCCTTGTGGTTCATTTCCTCATTCACTCAAATACATAAAGAGTGAGCAAATGTTTGGTAAACAGGAGCCCAGGATTTCAGCAGCAACAAAAAGCTTTAAATTTTGCCCACAGAGCTACTTGCAGAATTGGCTTGGAAGTGTTTCCCAGAAGGTGATGATTTGCCTTGTCCCTGATCTAAACCTGGGGTAGCTCCAGCCGTTGCCCCCACGCTGCTTTGTTGCTGTTCCCCATCATGGGAAGCACTCACCCTGTGGCTGGCAGACTGGCTGGCAGACCCACCATGATGCCAAGGGTTTGAATGAGCGAGGAAAACGTGCAGTGAGGTGGGGCCCTTTGGGTTGGCCTCAACTGGCACTGGTGAGGGCCAAGCTAGGAAACTTGCACAGCTGCTGCCCAGCCTCGATTCGGTCTATGAATAACTGGAGAGCTTTCCATCACCAGGGCTGTCGGTCCAGGTATTCGCAAGCATTTTATTTGGTGGTTTCTTTTTAGTGTGGTTGCTGGACAGGGAGGACAGGATAGAGAGAAGAACCTTTCATGCTTCAGCCTTCTGCAGCATCCGGTGTTTTCATGAAGCCACAAAGGAGGTTAAAGAAAAAAGAACAAGTGCTCTGTTTATAGGGATTTAGATCGTCGAAACAAAGAGGGGGCTGTGTCGTTCAGTGATTGCTTGGAGTCAAGGAGCCCGGAGACATAGGTTCACAAGAGATGGACTTCCAGGTTGGAACCTACCCGGCTTTCCCACCCTCCCTGGGCCACAGTTTACTGCCCCTCACTTGTGCCACTACAAGGGTTGGCAGAGCTGACTGGCACTCCATATCCAGTGTGCTGCCCAGCATTGCTGTGCATATTAAAAAGTCTCTCAGGAAGATGAATCCAGCCTTCCGCAGCTGCCTGAGAATTTGTCCTTTACAGGGCTTTTCCATTCAGAACCCATTGCAGCACACATTGGATGAAAAGGGGAAGCACAATGAGTACCCCAAATGAGAATTGCGTAGTGAGAGAAATTGGACAATCTGTAGTCCACACACCATCAGCTGTTGCTGCACTGGTTGAGTGTAAATATTCCTTTCCACCATCCGTAGAAGTGCAGATTTCCACCACCTGTAGAAGTGCAGATTTTTATTCAAGCATGGTAGTGGGAGACAGCACAGAAGCAAGTCTGATGGCAACAGCAGAAAGGCTGCTGCTCCCAAAGGTACTCCTGATTGATGCTTTTTTGGGGAGCATTGCACCAGAACAATGGCAGCAGAAGGGTGATGGCAGTTGCCTGTGATTCTTAATCACTTTTGCTCATCTCTCCTCAGTGTCCAGTGTGACTGAAATGCAAAATAAAGGCAATTGCAGAGCATAAATCAGATGCTGGAAGTCCTTTTCAAGATCTAAAGTTAGTGTACCAAACTCGACTCTATGCTGAGGAGGACAGCAGCTGCCTCAGGCCACCATTCACCCACTACACTTCATCCCTCAGGAGAACAAGCTGTAGAACAAGAAGCAGCCTGTAAACATCCCAAACCACCCAGTGCTGCTTGGTGGCTATTTGTGGAGGAAGGCATTTTAGAGGTGTGCAATACAAATGGCTCAAGTGCCACTGCAGACTGAAGGTCTGACCAGCCAATGCTGGGCTATGGTGGTGGCTGTGAGAGCCTACTGCCTCCAGGCTCCTGCATCATGGTGGCTGCCACAATTTCCAGAAAGGCAGGGGTAAAGCAGATGGCAGAGGCCCAACTCTGCGTGGCCTTGTGTGACTTGCTACAGGGAGCAAGTGACCTACAACACCTGTGATCCTTCTGCCTCCGGTTTGGTGCGTTAAATAATTTCCATCTGACTCAAAACTGCTCTGTTTTCCTAGATAAAAATGCTCCTGGCCACTGCAAAAATTGTTGGCTTCTCTTCACTGCTGGAGTGTTGGTATCTTTTAGGAGGAAGAGCTGTAGGAGGGAGAATAACTAAATAAGTTCTCACTCATGATTCTTAGTCACTCAGCAGCCGTTGGACACTTCCAGGGTTCAGACCTCCATGAGTTAAAAGGGTTGACAAGATGCAGTACTGTGTCTGAACTGAACTATGTTTGAATCATCTCCTATTGACCTGTGAGGAAAATACTGAACTAAGAATATTTTAGAAGCCTTTGCAATGATGAGGATTGAATCAACTGCTAATGTTTTATTATCCAACTCTCCTTAACAATCTCCTCAACAATTTCTTCATTCACAGAGCAGCACAGAGCAGTAAAAATTTGGGTGTGGAAGAGACTTAGTAAATTCTAGTACTCATGGAATCTATGAAAATCATTTTCTGCTTGGGTTTGCGTAAGAGTATTCCCAGAGACCAGCATTTGGGGACTTTCCAAACAAATCTTGTAGAGATAGTCTAAGTAGTCTCTGTGGTTTTCATCAGCTCAGTGCAGAAAAACTCTGGTGTTTTACAGGGATATTTTTTTCCAGAAAAAAGGCTTGATTAGGAGTGGCAACATTATATAACTTTCTTAACATTTAAGATTCAAGCTAATTAGACACATTTGTGCTGTGCCACATTGCTTGTGCAGATGCTTATTAATCTAGTCTATAGATTTTGTGGCCCTCACATAGAGTCAGGTATTTTTGCTAAGTGTGTTTGGACAATTACATGTGAATGGTCTTCAGCACTGATTTAGTGAAAAGCTTAAATTTGCTCCTAGAGGTCTCTGTTATCTCTTAAGGACAGTCATGCTGGTCCACAGTACTTCTGCAGAGCTAAACAGAGTGTGTGTGCAAGTGAGTTTTGAACATGAATCCCACACAATTGTACTGTCCAACTGCATGATGGACACAAACACAGAATACTTGCTTGAGGTTCCCTTTCTGATAAAGTCCTGCAGTAAATGATGGATGCTCTTGTTTACCAGTAGCATGTACTAAATCATCACACAAATGAATTCTTAATGGGCTGTGGGACTGACTATGAAGTGGTTAGGAGATCACTGTGGTTTTTTCAGATTAAGAGCAGCAGGGGAGGGGTAACTCCAAATTCAGCAGTGTCACCCTAGACTCGCCTGCTGGCAATACTTGCCATGTCCTGTCCATCATGCAGTGAGCTTTGCGTAGACTTTGGGACTGACCATTTTCGGGCTCCTGCTTTGCCTGAAAGCCAAGGTAAAAAAGTAGATTAATTTTTAAGACCTTCCAGTCTATATTTTTAATAGTTAAGTTTCTGTGGATCTCATCTTTAGTGTTGAAAAATATTTTGATGTCATGAAAGTGTGTGTCACTCGCACACTTAGACAAAGTGCTTCAGACACTAGGCAGAGAGCCAAAGTAAGTCTTTGGATTAATATTTGCTGTTCCTCTTGACTTTCTGATATCTGAAGGTCAGTTTAGACCCAAAATCTCTTGCAAAACTGAAACATTAAGTGTGCCAAAGAAGTTTTAGGACAGCAAAGGTATCAGAACTGCTATCAGCAGTTTCCAGTTGCTTCATTCTAGTGACAGGGAGGGAAAATGTGTGTAAGAGGAGGCAGCAGGAATATACTAAATGCCTCCTGTAGGATTGCATGATCTCTTGGTTTTCAGCTGTTTAAGTGTGAGGTTTTGCTATCCTNCTTTTTTTTTTTTTTTTTTTTTTTGCCAACACCAAGCCCAAGTGTGTCTTTGAGGGCACATTTTTTGCTTCTACTGACTTTGTCTTTTGGGACCACCTTGCAAGATGGCACTTCTGTGCAAGGATAAGAGCACTTGCAGGAAGCATTCTGCTGGATCTACATCCTCTCCCTCAGCTTCAGGAAGACATCTCCAAAGGTAGTTCTGTGTGCTAGCAACAACAAGTCAGCAGTGCTAAATGCTGTCTGCTATACAGTGGCTGTGCAGGGCCAGCACCTTATGAAACTCATTTGTGTATGTGGAGATTACAAACCAGAGAGCCATGCTGAGACACTGGGCACATTACCAAGGAGAGGCAGAGTACTGGGCTGTCAGAAAGCATTGAAGCTTTTTGGTTTGGGTGAATACAGTAATGTGATAGTATGCTCCAGCACTGTGTTTCTTGCATACAGAAGGATGAGGGAACTCCCAGGTGTTTACTGGAAGAAACAACCTCTAAAATAAGAAATAAAAGGAGGATTCACTTATTTACCCACAGGATCCACCTTCCAAACTGTTGTCCTGCCTTAGGCCTTTCTGCCTCAGGCTGAGATCAGTGCAACCTGCAGCATCAGCATGGAAAGACACAGCCTGAAGCAACAGCCACCACCCCCTGCCAAAGAGCAGAGAGTGGTTTGATTTAAAACTGAAATTTGGAGTAAATGTTGTGCCCTAGAAAGGGGTAGATATTCAACCCTGTCCTGAGGAAATCTTCCTCAAGATTTCAATAGCAACAGAACCAACAGTACTCAAGAGAAATTACTAGAAAGTTTACCTATTTCAGAAAAATGAGTGGTTTTCGTTTTGTTGGGTTTGATTAATTTGGTGTTTGTTTGCTTGTTTTTTTTGTTTTTTTGTTTTTTTTTTTAAGGATGTGGGGTCTATTTTTCCTATTAAATTGTATGGAGTGATGTGAAATCCTTGTAGGGAAAGTTATCATTCTCCGTTTAACTTTCCCATGAGGACAGAGGCTGAAGTAATGCCAGGGGCACGACTGAGCTATAAAGCAGCTACATTGGTGTTAGGGTTGGTGCTGCCCATGGCTGCCCCTTGGTGAAAGTGCTGGTGATGTGGCTCTGCCCAGGGATCTCATGGGGAAGCACTCCCCTATTTCTGTTCCCACTTGTGGCCGGGCTGGCTCCTACCACTCCATGGCATACTGACCGAGGAGGGCTTTTTTCATCAATAAAATACCTCCCTGATGGGTGCTGGCCTTGGGCCTCTAGCTTGTTCCACCCTGGCCCTGAAGTCACCTCCAAGTGGGAATGACTCCTCCAAAGTCTTTGCTAAATGAATTTGCTCTTTACAGGCAATTCGTTCACTTTGGATGGCAGAATATCGCATTGTGGCTGCTAATAACCTGGACCAGAATTGAGCTGGTGATTTATAGGGGAAAGGCTTCATATCTGCTTCCTTAAGTGCCTGCGCTGCTGCCTTGCCTCTCTCCCTGATCTCTCTTCTGATCCCCATACTGCTCACATTCTGGGCATTTCCAGCTACCTCCGAATGAGGCATTAATGTAGATAAATATTACTGCAAGAAAGTAACAGCCAAATACTCTCTGCATCATCTATATGCATTGGTTGGGGAGCAATTTTTCATTTCATACATCATTTGCTATTTCAGCATGTGGCAATTCTGCAAAATGAGAAAGGAGAATTAAGAGTTGAAGAGCCCACACCTTGTTACTGCCATTCTCAGCACTTGTGAACATGGGCACACGGTGATTGCTGGGCAGTTCCTGGCCTGAGACATACCTGGATTAGCTTAGGTGATTCTTGTCCTAGTTCTGTGTTAGCCACTATGTGCACCTTTTTTTCTTCCCACCATTCTGCCCTTTTCTCTTCTTCGCTTGGCTTGAACACATCTGTCTAGGTTTAATCTCCTTTCCTACCCACCCTCAGACATTCACCTCACTGTATCCTGCATTTTTCAGTATAATTGATCCTGGCATAAAACACACAAGTATTGTCCCTTTTCTCCGATTCCAACAGGGTCTCATATGCCAGTGAAGTAATCTTTCCCACCTGGTCTGCTCCTGTGGTTTCACATCACTTAATCGTCCCCCATGATCCGAGGATGAGTTTAAGGTAACATCTGTTCTGCCTTACATTGGTTGTGTTCGTATCTGGTGCCCCACAGTTCCCTTTGCCAAGCAAGCAAGTGGAACAGCTTTGCCAGAGTCCCCCATTTTCTGGGAGACAACAACTCTGCTGGGCTCATCCTGTGATTAGAAGCTGCACTAAAATCAAGGATGTAGGTTCAGTAATTTTATTCTTCTGGAACACTGTGCTTATTCTGTCTGGCTATTTTCCCTTTAAGTTTCCTCATAGATTCATTTCCCCTCTGGTCTCTTCCCTGGTGACACTGGGCTATGAGGTAGAACGTGGGCTGCCTTCCTTTCTGTTAACTGCAGGTTCGGGTGATCCTGAATCTCACTGTGGTCCCACAGCTGGCAGCACTGGCATGTCAGCCATTCTGCTGAGCCTTGTTTGAAGGAGCTACCAAATTCACCTTGTGGTGACTGCTTCTCAAAGGCAAAGTGCATCCTCACACAGCACCCTGCTAGCAATGCCCATACTCCCTGTGAAGGCTGTGGGCAAAAGGGATTTCTTGCAAAGCATTTCAGGTGCTTGATGGTCCCAGGGACATATCTGAAGGTCACCTCTTCCATTATACCACTAATAGTGGGGGAACTAAGAGATGTCCTGAAGATTTCTCCTCCTGGTCTTGCACACTATGTCAAACTCATTCATCTCTGCAGTGTGCTCCTACACTGTTTGAAGTGAGCCATCACTTAATTTTCAGTGACTTCCTAATGTGTTTGTTCTTTTTTTTTTTTTCCCTTTCCCCAAGCAACAGTACAGACATTGCTGCATTTAGCAAAAGAACAAAGCTTTATTGTTCAAAGCTTATGCACTTCAGTATCAGCTGGGACAAACACACCAGTGCACTGCTAGACCTCAATCTCAAAAGCCAGATGGACAAAGAGTGAAAAGGCTCAAAATCACAAGTTTAAAAAAACCCTTCACCTTTATCTTGTCTCTAAAGGACTCTGTCAAGTACAGTTTTATATCTGTGCTTTCTTTTTCTCAGTAACACCTCTCCAGAGACCTGAAAATAGCATCTTTCACTATTGGTTTGTCCTCCTGAGAAGCACTGATTTCTCCCGCTCTGATCAACAGGGCTCATTGTGTCTCTTCACTTATGCATCTCTGTTGTCAATGAATGTCAGCATGGCTCTGGTCACACAAAGGAAACCTGCTACCCCNCAACCATGCTCCCCAGGAGTCTCCCCAACAGGTTGTACCTCCTGAGACAGATGCTGGGGTGATACCTCAGCTCTTGCACAGCTCTGTCTCAGCATTGACCATGGCAGCCAGTGATAGATGAGACCCAAGAGGCTAGTGTATCAGTTTGCATCTGCTTTGTAGCTAACTCAAACATGCAACACTAGTACAAAATACCTCACACTGACATAATCATGCCTGAGAAAAGGACCCCTCTTCTGACATGCTTATGCACACATCTAAAGCACAGACCTGATGTTACTTTGCTACATACTACCTATATAGTTCTGTCCCTGTAAGCCAGTCTTCTCAGCTTTCAATTATTTTTGCTGGTTTCACCCTGCACCTCCTCTAGCGTGGCTGCCATGCTGACCAGGAGGTATCCAGAAAGAAAGATTGCACAACAGCGATCAAGCTTATCTGCCTGCCCTGAGATTTATCATGCTGCCCCAAATCATCCTGAGACATTTTCTGTTGATGTGACAAATGTAAACTCCTGTCCAATTTTCCACATGTTAATCCTGCACAGTCTTTCACTGCATTTGGGTCTTCTCCTCCCATAGGGTGTCTTAATTTTGGACTGTTTCTTCCCTAGACATATTAGTCTGTGTGTCCTTTGAGCTAGGTCATTTTCTCCCCATGTCCTTTTTTTTTTTTTTGTTATATTACAATCCTGGATCTCCTCCCTGGTGTAGTATCAATTGCAGTTTTAATAAGCAGGCTGTCTAATGCTTTTTCTAGATCATTAATGAAGATGGTAAATAAAACTGGAGCTAAAACCAGTTTCTAGTAATAACCCTACTGGATGCCTCCCCGCAAGCTGACAGTTTTGTCATTGATCACTATTCATCACCAAGCCTGAATGTCAGTGTCTCCATGTGAGGTAATTTATATTCATTTAACAGCATTCATCACAGAATCAGAGAAAACCATGGCTAGAAAGGACCTCAAGAGGCTGATTTCAGAAATAGCCCTGAAATTTCCAGCCCACTACTAAACAATGGCAAGGAGAGACATCCTTGCCAGGCAGGTGGGTTTAGTGCTCATTAGCCTCCCTGCATTTGCCAAGCAGCTAACTTTAAGCTCTCTTGCTGCAATTCAGGCCCATTGTTTCTTGCCACACTCACAGCGTGTACAGAGAGATGCCTGGAGAGCAGCTTATTTGGTGGAGAATACTTTCTGTGATAGAGAGGTACCTATCAGATAGCTCTGGACATGTAAAGATATCTTTCACACACTTGAAAATTACTGTGTCTGCCCTGGTCTCTTTCTTGTTGGTGTAAACAACCCCCACTTGTTTCTAAGTCCTGTTTTCTACTACTTTAATGCTGCTTTCTTCCACATTCTCTTCAGCTGGATAAAGACCCTGGCAGCACTGGGTAAAGTAAAAGAACCAGGCATGTTTTTTTTTACAGATAGAGCTTCTATGAGTTCCCTGGTATGGTGACTGCCTTGTGCATAGCAAAATGGCACTTTTCATTCATTTTAGGTTCCTGAATTGCTGCACTGCTCCACTTCTGCCAAATCATCTGTTATTTTGTCCCTATGCAGCTGATTATACCTACCTCTGAGCACAACTTTGCTTCTCTCCTTATTAAATTACATTCTGTTATCCAGACATTTTCTATAACCTATCAGAATGTAATTTGATTGATTGCTTTGGGTTTTGGGGTTTTGCTTGTTTGTTTGTTTGTTTTAATTCTAATCCTCTTCTCTTGCACACTTGTGGCTCATCTCAGCTTGATGTCACTGCATATCTGACAAGGATGGTCACTATTCCACCCTCCAGTGGCTGAATCTCTGATGAATCTTACCCAGCCCTTTTTCTGTATTTTGACAAAGACACCTTTCTGAATACAGTTTCCAAACAGCTTTGCTCTCCTTCACTAAGGCAATTTGTCTAGGATATGTTTCCTTCATTTACATATTGTAACATGAGGTGAGATGGTACCAAAGGTCTTACCAAAATTGAGAAACAAGTCATATCCTACTTTGTCTCTATCCGCAAGCCCTGTTGCAAGAACTAATTACATCAATTGGACATGATCTGCTCCTGGCAAATCAGTGCTGGTTGTTCCTCTTCTCTTGGTTGTTTCCTAGGTACTGATGATTAGTTTGTTTAATTATTTGTTCCAGTGAATTTCCAGGAACCAAAGCTGGGCTGCCTGGATATAGCTACCTCACTCCTCTTGTTTTTCTCATTCCATAGCCAGGCAGGATGTCACTCTGTGAGAAGTGGCACTCCCCCATGCTGCTCTCAAAGGGTCCTGAAGGGTCCCAGCCTGGGCCATCTCCTGTGTGGGGTACTGCTGCGATGTTGACTGACGAATGCTTTCCTCAGCCTTCCTCTGACCACCAGTCTGCAGCCAGAATATTTCCCTGCTCTCCTTGCTATCCTGTTTCCTTTTCATGTCTTGCTCAATTTTATTCATTGTAATATGTGCTGACCTTTCACGCCAACCCTTAGCCATTTGCACATATTTCAGCATTCCATTTACTTTCTTGCTCCCTGTGAGGCCCCTGAAGACTAAAGCCAGTTGATCTTGCCCTGTGTTTCTTGACCTTCATTGTAGCATTGTCATGGCTTAAATTTGTGTCCCTGCAATTGTTCCTGTAGACAATGTTGATGCTTCTGAAAGCCCTTGTGCTTGGACTTACTTCCCTGAGCGCTTGCTTACCAGTGCTCTGGGTTGCCTGCAAATATCTGTGGTGTTCAGCAAAGTGTCTTAGTGAGAAAATGCAGAAACTCAGCCTTTCAATGAAATTGTGGACTTACCCACTTCTGAGTGCACCTTACCAACTGCAACATGATTTTTTGTTTTGGACAATCTCTTTGTCTCTTAGCAAAAGTAAGCAGAGCAAGGCAAATTTTGACCTCAATTACACCAGGAAAATCTGGATTGGTGCCAGAAAACTGCTGAAGTTGTTTCAGGTTTATAGTGATGAGAATGAGAGTGGCATCTGCCTCATTAATTCCCTGAGTTCACAGAAAACAAACGATTCCAAGAGGAAATAGCTCCATAGAAGGGAGCCCTGGAAAGAACTAAAGACTGAGTTAATGGGATTTAGGGGAAAAAAATGTTTCAGTGACTTCAAATCAATCCTCTCCTCAAAACACTCGAGGTGCCAAAACAAACACAAACACTGTTTTGGGAAGGAAAAGGTTAAAAAGCTAAAAAAAAAAAACCAAGACATCTTGGACTCTTCTAATGATGTCCTGTAGCAGAATGAGCCCAACCCAGAGACTGGTTGCTGAGTCAGCAATACCGTACCTGCCACTTGGTGTTTATCCACAGGGCTCTGAAGATGGAAACTCACGTTTCCCACTTTATCCATGGGGCTCATTCTGCACTTTCAGGTTTGATAAGAGACCCAAAGAAACAAGACAGCATTACAAGCAGCAGGGATGGGTGAATGGGTCTGGCAAATGTAAACCTCTTTCTCAGATGCCCGGCCATCCTCACATGTAGACCCTACAGCCATTCCTCCTTTTGTTGCTTTGGCTTTTAGTTCTGCAGCTATTTACCACCTTTGCATGTTTTTTCACCCACTCCACGCTGTGCATGGTGCTAGGAGCAGATGTGCCAAAAATAAGTAAATACGTGTGAAGTGTCTGCTCCTGAGGCGTTGCCAGGTATGCTAGCAGCTGCATGAAGACACACAGCTTTTGTGCAGTCAAGTGGAAGGGGAAAATACTGTGAGCAAACGGCAAGAGCCACCACCTTTCAAGCAGGCAGGTGGACTTGCATGCTGACAGAGAGGAGAGCAGGAGGCAGCACAAGGCTCACACTGTGCCTATTAGTAGTAGCTGGAGGTAAGCCAGAGCTGTGACCCCACATGCAAACTGCCTTCTTCCATCTCCTGCCAGTGAGGTGGCTGCACTTATTCACTCAATCTACCATATGGGCTGGGGAAAAATAATTAGAGGATGGCACAACCTTTGAGCAGCATGAGCATTTATTCACTGTTTACATACAAAGGCAGTCAAGTAGTAAGGACACTGTCTGGTCTGATTGTCTGATGGCCTTTGAAGAAGAACTTGGCTTGGTGCAAAGAATCTCATGCTCCAAGGTAAGCTTGGTAAGTGAAAGCATTCGGATGGGAGCTGCAAGAACATTCAAGGTCAACAAGGCACTTCTTGTGATGGGAGACTACAGAGGACTGATCTATTTCACATAATTTAGAAACTATAAGGCATCTTGATAATTGCATAGAGATGCTGCAGTAGAAAAGAGATTTCTGACTGGAGACTTCCAATTAGGAAAAAGCACACCAGTGGCTAGTAGCAGAAGTAAGAGAGATGAAGGGGAGAGAAAGGGGTGCACTCCTTATATGACAGTAACGGACCAAAGAGAAGGCTTGTCTAACATCGTCTAACATCCTGATAAGACCCTCCAGTCCTTGCAGTTTTTTCAGCCAAGACTAGGTGACTTTCAAACAGGTGCATGGCAGCTCAGAAAAAAGTTATGGGCCATCATCAGAAATGACCCATTAGAAATGGGGGAGGTACTCTGGATCTCTTATGCAATAGGTTACACGTGATGATTATAATGGTCTCTTCTGACCTTAAACAATGAGTCCATGACATTCAGCTGTGCTCAAGTGTGGCACTTTATTGTACAGCAGTTTTTGTCTCAAAAAAAAGCTGTTACCAGTGAATTAAACAGGAAAATTAACAATGAGGTTGCTCCAGCACTCCTTATGGTCCTTAATTTGATATTTCTTTATTTTATGTTGTCCTTAAATTTTTAGTGTGCTGCAGAACTGTGTATTGGATATGCAGAAGCACATTATAGGGGTAATTAGGAGGCAGCTGAAGGGTTTTGGCAGCTGGGAAGGGGACAACAAGCTCTCTTGGCTCTTCAAGAGGCAGCAAGGATTTGTGGGAGACAGATATTAGCTGAATGCTAAGATTGTCAGCTGGGACAGTCAGAATGACTAACAATAGTATTTGCATCATCTTGAAGTTAACCACTTCCAGAACAGAACAACACTGCAGCAAAATAGGAGTTATTGTTCAGCTTGCAGAGTGGTAATCTCAAATTTTGCAGCAAAAGTTTATTTTCAATGCAGTTTGACTGGCTTGAGCCCAAAGTATAGCTCCTATCAGCACTGATAACTTTTACAGAGGCTTAAAGCTACATGTTTGAGGTAAAAAAAGTCCTGCTGTCACAAGACATAGCTCTTAGTGCCATCTGTGCCATAGCAATTTGCAATGGTCCAGGATCCAGAGTCTACATCCACAGTAGTACATGACCAAGATAGGCTTTGCTTCACTTGCTTCACTTTGCTACAGTGAGTCTGGTTTGGGGTGTTTATTCCCTTGCTGCCCATGAAGGCTTAAACCTTGAAGCCAGAGACTGGGCTGTAAGAGAGAATTGATTCTGGGGATAAAGAGACAGGAGCCAGATTAGCATTTTAGTTTTGATGAAAGAAATTAGTCTCCTGGTTATGCCACACAATTGCTGTTTTGTGATTCATACTGTGGAAGAGGATTGGGGTATGCGAGCTGGGTTCCCCTTGCATGATGCTGTGCTTGGGAGAGGAGATGCAGGTGTGCACCTCAAGGGTTTAAACTTGTGACTGTTTAGGCCATGGCTCCAAGCTGGAGCCCATTACATGTGAAACGAAGTGAAAGAACCTCAGCGCTGCTCTCCTGCTGCTCTATTTGCTAATGCAGACAAAACCTTTACCCTCCGTGACTGTGTCTGTCAAAACATTCTAATATCTCTTGTTTCCCAAGATCAGAAGTGATTAAGTTAATTTATAGTTTGGAAGGACCCATCAAAGAAACTGTCTTGGTCATGATGTGCTTATTAAGAAGGTCAAAGTGCTTGGTCTCTCTGCTGTGACTTACTGAGGATGTGAGGTTGCCTTTCTGCTGAGAAGCAACTCAATCTTGATTTCTCAGGTTTTCCTGCTCAGTATCCCTGCCTTGAGCCAAGGCTGTGTAGGTTTTTTTTTCTAATGTCCAAAGATTAATGTAGGGGAAATATAAAGTGGTGAGGTTACACAACAGTCCCAGGCTTCATTGTCAGAAGCTATAGTAACCCTTAGCTCCTCCCAGTTGACACCATTACAGATATGATTTCCAAGGTAAACTACAAACTTCTGGGAGATCCAAAGTCCCAGTAGTAATCAAGAAGATCATCAATCCCTATGCATTGTGCTGTAATTATTTTTTTTTTTAATTGTGTTTTGGTTCCTCCTTAGTTTTAATTATCTTTCCCACATTCCTTTTCCTCCTTCTTGCAGGCCCTCAGGGGAAGCTTGCAATCAGGAGGACCAGGGTCTTACTAGCATTGTCCTCTCCTCCTCTACTGGCGTGTCCTTGATGAGAACCATGCTGCAAGTCACTTTGGGTGTCAAATGTGAGTGGGGAGGTGGTTCAGCCTGAATGAATACACTGTTTGCCTAAGTGGGTATGATGCTTTCTGTCAATGGAGCTAGACTGGCTATGTAGGTACAGTTGCAGTGATGTCCTAGGTATCCTGCATTATTTAAGATCCTAAAGCATTTTTCACATTGTTGGAACTGTTAGCTCTACTCTTTTTTAGTAAAATCCTTCCTGAGATGATCATACACTTCCTTCCAGAACTCAGAATTTTCCCTTTGATTTTATCTGGATAAACTATTGTTTGAGTTGCTGAATATAGTTGGATATGACTCTCCAATGCACACCACAGATAAGCAAATTGAACCCTATCTTACATGCAGTGTCTTAATCAGAGAATAAAGTGCTTTGGCAATCTGGATCAAAGGAACTATGTAAAGTTGGGATTATTGTTGTTATAGTGAAATAAACTCCTGGAAAAATCAGGCTGACTTCTTTGTAGGTCGATTGCACTGTGGAGACTTTGATGTTTGTTGCCCTGACATCATATCTGGTGTACATACAGTGTATAAACAAAAAATCATAATGAATAAGTAAATTACTATTTATTGTTTTTAGGAACACAAAACACAATCCTATACACATGACACAACGTATATACAGGGCTAAAAGTTGTCAAGAGACTAATAATGAGGCCTTTTGCTTGCTCCACCATGAACATTTTTCCATCCCACTTCAGGTGGATGTTCAGTCAGCGAAAGGAGCTGTTAGTTCTGACTCTGCATCTTTAAATTCTATGTTGTGGGCAAATAAAAGTTAACAAAAAGGATATTCTACGTGAACTCCATGGAAGGACTAGGGATAACACAGGAGGGAGAGTGAGGAATCCCTGAAATTTAACTAGTTCTGACATTATTCTTCCAGGCCAAAGGAAATTTCCCATGTGCTGTGCAATTTCAGTATTTATATTCCTGAATCTTCCTCCATCTCTAAAAGACTTGGGGGTAAAAAAAAAAGAAAAGAAAAGAAAAGAAGTTAAAACGGGTTGCTGTTGGCAGTCACTCCTCTGCACAAGGTCCCCACGTGGTGCTTCTGCCCTGCAGCACTTTTGAGTCAGGGTCATGGTGAACCTGCTGCCAAAAGCTACACTGTGACTGGCTGGCTGTGGCTCCTGGAGGGGCAGAGCCAAAAACCTCAGAAACCATCTCCTCCTGGGTTAGCTAGGGTCCCTGCCTTGTGACTGTTAGAGTGTGCCATGTCCTTGCATTTCCCCATGCTGTTTTCCTGAACCTCCATGATTCCCAAACTCCTCTGACAGGGATGTGTATTCCCATGGCAACTGAAACACAGAAGCTGGGCAGGATTTGTGTCTCTGTCTCCAGCATGTATCTGTGGGAGTATCTCTAGCATTGGCACAGGTAGCAGCTTGAGATGGGGACCCTTTTGGGGCTGAGTTTCATAGCAGGAAGCAGAATACGCACTCCTAATGAGGCATCTGATTAACTCTCTGTCTACTCTGGGCTGTAAAATAGACGGGAAGGGGATGGGGGAGGGCCTCTTCCTGTGTCCATGGTGCATGCAGGACACAGAAGCTGAGGCCATCCTTGTGCTTGACAGCAACACTGGGACGCTGGCAGAAAACACAAGGTGAAAAGTAAAGCCAGCACCAGCATGGAGTGCTGGAAGGGAAAGCATGAGCCAACACGGGGCAGTGTCCTTAGCTGGGGGTGATGGGCCAGTTTGGATCTTCTGTCTTGTTTGTTTCCTTGCAGCACTCCAGGTCATGGAAGGGGAGTCCTCAGCGCTCCCAGAAGTCTTTGAAGGCTCTCCATCATCAAGGCATTGCTAGGATTTCCATGCCTCCAAGTGACTAACATCCATGTTTGGGGCATGACTGGAGCAGCTCTGACCTTCCCCACTGCAGGACCTGCTACCATCAGGAGGAGGGAAATAGGCAGGAAAATATTGGAAAACTTCTGACATGCTAGTTAAAGAAATTTAAGTCATAAACATTTTTAATTGAACTAATTTTTGGTGTCACATACTGCGTCTTGAAGAGACAAGTCCTAAAATTAAAGCTGTTTTTAACATCTCTCTGCTCCTCCTCTCTACCCCGCTTGTCTTTCCAGTTACAAAGTAGAAAAGAAATCAGTGAAGCTTCTTGGGTTTTGCTGAACACTGCTATTTTTAAGGTGTTATATTTGATTTACTTTAACTCTCACCAAAAAACTCCACCTTGGGACCAGACCTCCTTTATCAGTGTTGCAGATAACTTTCAGCTTTTGCATATAGGTTTTTAAGGAGGAAAGACAAAAACTGGGCTTATAAAAGGTGCTAGGTCACCACCTTAATGATGGCACCATTTTTAACGTAGCCTTTGCCCAGGGATGTTGTAGCATATCACTGTCTCCTTGTGATAAATGTTACATCCTGATCCTGCATGCACTCTCTCTCTCTCTTCCCCGCCCCCCTCCCACCGCCCCCCTCCTTAAATGTTTATTAAATGACAGAAATGGTTCTGTATTGAATTAGGAGATCCAAACACCATCAGGTTTTCCTGTGTGCTCCTTTGTCATTGTCATTGGCCAACCAAAACTCTCCAGGCTTTAAGGGAGTGGGGACTGTGGTCCAAGCTGTGCAGGTCATGCCCCAGGAATAGATAAAGACATCAGATTTCAGCCTTCCACTTATGAGACGATTACTACTTCACATGTGCCTGCCTTCTTAACTATTGTGCTGGACCAATTTTAAAACCACAGCTTCCAAATTAATGAGTCTGCTGCCACACCACTATGAAACCCTCTCACTAGGGCCTGAGGGTGGGGACAGAGATGAAAGGGGATGAAGGTTTCACTCCCAGTCTCACTTTTTATCCACTTGTTCTGCAAGTGTTCCTTAGTGTGCCACTCTGCATGTATATAGATATCTGTGCATCTGCTGAGGAGCCACAGACACACAAGTTGAAGTGGACCTGTAATGAAAGGGTTCTTGAGTGTGCCTGCTGGTAAAAGCTAGGGCTGGTTGAGCACTGTGCTCTTGCAAGGGGACAGAGCTTCCAGAGGATCACCCTACCCTACCTCAGACTTCTGTCCCTCAGAGTGTATGGGGAGGTTAGCAGCCATCTGGCTAGGGTTTGATCTTTTTACCTCCTTGCTGCTGAAGTGTGTACATTAAATTTCAGGGGATGTAAAATCTGCCCTGCCAAGAGGAGCTGGATACTTTTGGAAGCAGCAAGATGTGGTCCTGGCAGCTTCCCCACTCAGTGCTGAGGCTGGGTATTTCACAGCTTGCATAACCCTAATTAACTTCGGAATTTTTGCTAAGGCTCTATGATGCCAGGGGTTGTACTGTAGAGTTCTTATTTCCCTTCCAGGAGGTTGCTTGCCATCGCACTCAGCCATGGACTACTGCAGGTAATAGAAACCTTTAGTTTTCATTGATTATTCATGGCACAGTTTGCTTTGCTAGGCATCCTCACAGGCCACAGAGCCTGCAGCCTCTCAGCACGTGTAAAGGGATACATTTCCTTACTACAGACAATTTGGCTTGAAATTTTCCTTGAAGCGGTTCAGCTCTGCAGGTAATGAATGCTTGGGTGGCTTTGACTTCGTTTCACTCCTCACTAACTTCTTATGCTACCTCTGGGACCCATGGATGTCCCTGGCCCAGCTCCTGCCCCTGGCTGGATCTGGTAGCTCCTTTTCCCAGGACACCTTTCCCTCTTTATATCCTGCCATGAACTCCATGTACTAATCCTGATCTCTGCCCTGTGGGGAACTGATATGGGTGCCTGCCGGTTGGAGCTGGGACCTAGCAAAGCATACGAGGAAATGTTGAAACTCAGACAGCTCCATTTCACTTTAAATTTTGAGGGGAAATCCTGAAAAGCTCTTTATAGGGATTGTACTTTTGCAGCAGTCTGTTTCCTCCTTCCCTCTCCTTTCCTTTCTCCACCTCTTTGTCTGCTAAATAAAACAACCTACATTTTTGACCTGAATTACTTTAAGTGTCCCCAAAGGCATGTGCAGCTCCTAGGACTGTGGGAGGGTTTTCTTCTTTGGTGCAGTCAGATACCATCATTAGAGATGACAGCCAAGCTGGATCCCCCCAGCCTGAACACTATATTTGTATTTTGCCCTACAAACAATAACTGTATGCATTTCTGTAGCACCAGCCACCGGGGAGAGGCTTGGACTGCTTCACAAACAGGCAGGCATCAATCCTGTGGGTGAAATATCTCCCCATTTCTGCACGTGAAACACGAGGATGTTAAATAATTGCATCATTTCTCAGCCAGGACCCGAATCAGCCTGCATCTGTATTCACCTAAATCACCAATAACTCTAATGCTGTCAGAAAACGAATCAAAACCGGGACCCTAATCTGTAGGTGGCTTCTCCCACTGTTGCAGCACTCCCCTCTCTGCCCCACTAATGCCTGTCATTCTCCCCAGGGAGCCATAAATGTCCATGCAGCATGTCTGAGGACTGCTCTCCTTTGGAGCATCAGCAGCAGGATGTGGTGGGATGTCCTCTTCTCTGCCCTCACCTCTCTGCTGCCAGAGCTGAGGGGCCAGCTAAGCCCCTTTGGAGAGTCTGTGTGTCAGGCTTTAGCAAAGCCCCACTCAACTCACACGTTCCAAATGGTGGTTTTTCTTGAGAGCACAATGAAATTGTTCGTTCTGGCTCGTTCTAACACTCTCTCTTATAACATGCATGGCAGACCTGGCTGAATTAAAGCAGCCACACTAATTTCTCTTCTTATAGCAGCCCAGTGTAGCACACAAAATGCTTGGCTTTGGAGGGTGATATTATAAAGAAGGGCACTGTAATTTAGTGGCTCATTTAACGTGAACCAAGAGAAATATGAGGCATGCCAATGCCGCACTGGGGCTCTATTTATATCCTTTTTGGTATATGGTATGATTTATAATAAAGGAGAACTTTTATGTAGCATTAGCACAGTAATGTAGCTTACTGGGTTACCACATCTGAATTTAGGAAATATTGTATTAGAAGCAGCTCTGCAAACACTATGTAAGAACAGCCCTTTCTTTAGTAAGAAATCATGATTTCAAGTTTCCTAAAATAAATATTAATGCACTCTATTTACATAGGAATCTGGACATTTATTAATGCAGCAGGAGGATCTCCACCTCTGAGCTCAGAAGCTGTTAGGTGCAGCCTCACAGAGTTCATTTTATGACTCCCAGCCCTGCTGCTCAGCACCCTCTGGCACCAGGAGCATCCTCTTCTGCTAGGAGTCCAGAAAGAGGGCAAAAGGCAGAGAGAGCAGAAGAGCCATGTTTTGCTGTGGAACAGGGTATCACAACTTGTTGGATGTATTTCCTTCTCCTTTCTGTCTGCATGAAGCACTGCAGCCCCCACACCCTGCCTAGGGGTCTGCCAGTGGGAAGGGCCAAGATTTACTCCCTCAAAGTTTTTAAGAAGGCCACACAGCAAGCAAGCAGTGGAGCCAGAATAAGAACAGAGGCACTTCTGGCACCTCATCCTCTGCATGATTCAGAGATTGTTTCTCAAGCGAGAGCACTGGGTGAAGTTTCATTTGTCTATCTAGAGAGCAGTGTGTTCTGCTTCCCATTTAAAGCTCAGGAGCCTCATGATGATTCAAAGCACATGCAGAAATGTGCCTGTACACTGAATTTTAGTGCCAAGCTGTGTAACGCCTGCCAGTGATTAGTTCTGCCTTGCAGGTGGGTATAGGAATTAAATCAGGTTTAGAAAGCAGAGGGGAAATAATCAGCTGGAGGATGCCAGGGAGAAGGGGAGCTTGCACAGGTGTGGCAATGCCTTTGCAAATGTCACTTCCACTGAAACTGACATGTGAAGCAATGAGACGCAGTTTTCTTTAAATCGGCTGGCCCCACAAGGCACTGAAAACTCACAGCCGAGAGTTGGTGTTGCTCACCCTGCTAGGGAAGATGCTTGGCTCTTTCCCTTCACCCTGCAGGGCAGAGAAGAGCTGCAGGAGGCTGCAGTAGCTGTGCTACCATGTGCAAGTACTCCTGCTGTCCTGCCACAGAGCCAGAATGCCTCCAATGAGCTTCCGCAGCTGGGGTTTGGCTTTTGGGGCAGAAAGTGACTGATGCTTTTTTCTCTGCTGAAAGGGCTGCAGCTATCTTGGACCTATCTGCAGAAATGGCAGCCATGAGACCACCTTTGGTGTCATCCACAGAATGACAAGCAAGCATATGTCCCCCAGCCCAAGTGCCCTTTTGGTCCATGCTGAGATGGATGTCATCCTGCAGCCTCCAGCATGTGCTACCTCGCTGGAGGTGAGTTCCCCTGCTCCCTGATCCTGTCCTGCGGGGACACAGACACCATAGCCAGCCAGGAAGGTGACATGCAGGAGCGGACAAAGCTGGAGCTGACTCTGCTTCCTGCTGAGCCAACCTCAGGGAAATTACCCAGACACATTGAATAAAAATGAATTTAGTAGCCTGGCAGTAACTCAGACCATATTTTATTAACCTGGCCAGAATGAAATAATGTTAATCTCTCTCCCTGAAATGTCATTTTTACAGCCAGACTCTAATATATGAAAATGTACTGGCAAAGCTTTCAGTAGGTTACAGTGCTCTGGTTACGAACAACCATGCAGTGAGGAGGCTACAGCTTGGACAGAGGCTGAGCTGCAGTGTGGAAGTCCACATGGCACACCAGAGCACCAAGGTAGCAAGCAACAGCTTCTTTCACTGCTTGCCATGTCACCTTGTGTATGTTCCCAGCAGCTCATCACTTTGGGAGAGAGGGATGCCTGGGTACCTGAGAGAGGCTTGGTGGTCATTGGGTGAGGGTAGAGACCAGCTCTGGCCCATGAGGTTGAATTGCTCTGCAGAATTGCCTGCCTTCCTGCCTTTCTTCCTCAGTCCTTCCCTTCCTGCCTCCTTCTTTTCCTCCCTCCCCTCCAGGTAGGAAAACAGCTTTTCTTGGCTCAGCTAATGCTGTGTCTCAGTTTCTCTATAAAACTGGGAGGGCATCCACTCAGACCATTAAGTATGAGGCCTCAATGCCTGCCCTTGCTTTAGATGTTGAGGTGCACCCCAGAGAGGAGTCTGGCACCTAAAGAAAGGCAAAAAATCATCCTCTCCTGGGTTTCCTTCCTCTGGGCCACCCACTACATGCGGTGGAGGCCAGGAAGTTGCTGCATAGTGGGACTCTGCCTGCTGGTGGCCCCAGAGCTTTTGCTGCTCTTTTCATGGGGGCTGCTGGGTGGTGAGGGTGGCACTCACAGGGAGGACTCCAGGAGGATTTCTCCCCATGTTTCACAGGTGCTGCCCTTAAGCTTCACAACAGTGAGAGGGTTGCTTTTGCAAGTCCTTGAAACAAGCTGTGGAGCAAATTAGTATCTTCCCTACCCTCTGCATTCTCATGGCCTCCATAAGTCCTAGCAAGAAATAAAACTGCCTTGCCTTCCTTGTTTATTAGCAATAATAATCCAAATAATACTTTACACACCAGTAAAAGCTTGCATCTGAGGAAATGAAAGCACTCAACAAGCATTAACGATTTAAGACACTCAGCCCATCTCTGAGGTACTTAAGGAAAACCATTCTCTTTTCTACACATAGGAAGATAAAGCAAACCATAGGTAAGTGACTTATGGCCACACCACAAGGCAGCAGCAAGGCACAGCAAGATTCCAATTTCATACTACCACTTGCAACCATGTCTGTTTTGCTGCTGTTCATCCTACTACTTCTCCTGCCCATGATTCTCCAATGGAGACATCAGGGGATGTGCTGCAGGTTCTCGAGGTGGGGCATACTCTACTTGATTACTGTACTGTTTGGGGGCTGTTTGCCTTCCCAGTATTCATTTGCTCAAGGCAGGCAGCTCCTTGGGTGACTGCAGGGAGCAGGATCGGGTTTGCTCAAGAAATTCCCACATATTAGGGATGCCTTCTGTCTGCGGTGCTACCCTTCACCCCATAAACAATCCAGGTCCTTAGGGCAGGTGGGGGAGCCCACTGTAAGTGTGAAATGGAGGACGTCCCAGGGACAGATTGGGCACTGCATCCCATCTCAGGCAGTTTTATGTGTCCTTTTGCTGCAACCTCATCTACAAACACGCTGCAGTTGTATCAGCTGCTGGGCTGGCTGTGAACACAGCTGCCATCACCCCACGGCTGTTCCATCGCCTGTTAGGCTGGGCGCAAGGAGAACAAGCCTGATTATAAATAGTCATATGAACTCCAGCTCACTAAGCGGTGAACTTTTTGTATGTAGCTGCTTTGTAAAATGAAACTAGCCTGTGCCTCTAGGGGTGGAAAAAGAAATCGAGAGGGGACCACACCTCTTCTATTATGTACATAGATCTGCCCATAAGGGTCTGGCAGTGCTTACCTAGTTAAGTGAAATGCTCTAAGCATAGGCCTACCAAGTAGTTGTTTGTTAACTGCTTAGAGCATGACTTGAAATAACAGAGTTCAGCCTGGACCACGGGTCAAAATGGGATTTTCCTCCCCAAGACATGAGCGGATCTAAGATGCCTGCTTGCCTCCACTATGCAGAATGTATAAATAACCCACTTCTCATTCTCAGAAAAGCTCAGGTTTTTTTGTTTTTTTTTTTTTTCTTAGCTCAAAATAAAAAAACCAAACCAACAAAAACCCAAACCCAAAACAAAAACAACACCCCCCCCAAAAAAAAAAAAAAAGGACAGGCAAACAAGCACTAGTGAAAGTGCCACCATGTTGTTCTATTTTAAACCCTGCTTGCCTGTAATTTTGCATGCAGGCAAGGGGAGGAGACCGCTGGGTCAGCCCACCACCTCCTGCCTGGCCGCTGCGGTGTGCATGTGCCTGTGTGCACTTATTGTTCTATCCTCACATCACCTTTTAGCCTGTGCCGCTCGACCTCTTTCCGTCCCCAAAATCGTTGATTAATAGGTTTGCTTGCTTTTTATATCCACACATGTGGCTCATCTGGAGCATAGGCATGCCTCCGCTTTCTTCTTCTTGTTTTATCTCCCTCTCTCTATCTGTATGCGTTTTTGTTGGGTTTGTTGTTTTCTTTTGTCTTTTTGGCTGGTTTTGGGATTTTGTTTTTTTTTTTTTTTTACTTTACTTGCGACTGCCACGGCAACTGTTACATGTTTGGCAAAAAGCTTACAGAGAAGAAAAGGGGCTCAGAGCACTCTGCTGGCAGATGTCCAGTGTAATCATGCCGCAGCGCCGAAATGAGGCCTTTGGCTGGCTGCCGAGCTAGGGAGAACAAAGATGTCAGTTCCCTGTGTTGGCGGCAGCACTTGTTTGGCACCCTTATATGGTTTCCCAGAACTCCTCGCCTTGGCTGCTTTCCATTCCCTTTAGGGCAGCAAACAGGATTAGCACACACAGACTTGTTTTTCTCTTTTCTCCTCCAACTGTTCCAATGACATCATCCCTGCTGCATTCAGCTGCCAGCAGGGTGACTTTGGGGGTGTTGGGTTTTTGGTTTTTTTTTTTCTTCTCCTAAAAAAGCTGCCACTGCATGCACATCAGCAAGCATGATGGTTTAGGTAACACTTGCACACCTTTCTTGTTGAATTAAAGCCCCCAAGTGCAGCGAGCTTGGGTCAACTAAACCAGACATGCTGCTTTTTTTTTTTTTCCCCTTTTTTTTTTTTTTTCTTGTTTCTCATAATTGAATTCCTGCAAGATAAAAATCTTCTTTTCCTCAGTAGGTTGTAATCAGCGCTTGCAGAGCTGTGGTTTCCAACTGCCCTCGTCATGTGCTTCCTTATGAAACTCCACTGGAAAATCACCTTGGCACAGGGGCTGATTTAAAGGGCCCGAGAGCAGGGAACAGCCCTCACTAGCTCTCTGAAGTAGCAGGGCTAAGACCACTTTGCCCAGCGTCCAGGAGTACGTGGAGGCCCACAGGGCTGCTGTGGAATGACACAGGAGGGACAATTCCTCTGTCAAGGGGAGAGCTTTTAGTTGCGACTGGACATGGAGGGTGGGGACAAAGACGCTCAGGAGAAACCACTGAATGTTCTGCCTTTCCCCGCAAAGCCCAGACCATCTTCACCCCTGGGCATTTTCCTCTCTTCAATCAGTCTCTTTGCCAGCCAAATAACGTCATGTCCTGTTCCCAAGGGAGCCCTGAGGGGTACCGACAGCCAAGCATTGCCCTCCAGCAGGAGGTGGGCAGCCTCAGTGTGGAGGCTAGGGCTGGCTGGGGCAGGAGGGCTGCCTCCCGGCTCCCTGCGCCTACTTCCCTCCCAGCAGCACTCCTGTTTAACTTGGCACAGACTGCAGGATGTGATGCTCGCTTCCTCCTGTCGCTGCAGATCCAGAGAAGGGGCCCAAAGGGGATGGTGGGCTTTGCATGCAGGGCTGCTCAGTGATGGAAAAAGCTTCCCAGCTTTGGGCTGGCCACAGACCACTTGATGTCTGTCAGCATGAGAAGATCTGGCCAGTCCAGTTCCTCATATGGTTGCTCAGATTTTCCACCACACAGGCGGGTGGACAGACGGATGGATAGACAGACATACACGACAAAGCACAGTTGCTAGGAAAGCTTTAAATAAGCAGCACTTGACTGGCTGACAGTGCAGCAAGTGTTCAGCTCCCAGAGCTCCACATTAAACCTGGCAGCACATCAAAACCTCTGTTTCATAACCCACTAGAAATAGGATTTTCTAACAACACCAGGAGAACTCACTTTGTTGTGCAGGGACCTGGGATTTTACCAGTTGTTAATGGTTAACTAGGCAATGGTCTAAAAAATTTGGTAGGGCCCTTACCCGTGAGGTATAGGATTTTACCAGGCACCATACCTAGCAGCAGCCATAATACCCTCGTCCACTTCCTAATAACATAACTTGAGAATTAATTAGCAATTAACAGCAACCAAATAATTACAGAATCAACTGTCAGGAGAGAAGCTGGGATGCTGTGAGTAGCTTTCCCAGAATGGGGACTGCCCTCCCTTGAGAAGGGGAGTGTAGGACTGTGGCCCAGAGGAGGAGTGGGATAGAAGGGAGTCTTCCCTGGGGCAGCACAGATTTCCATAGTCATTGAGATCTTGTAGGAAGAAGAGGGCACCAAGAAACAAAATTGGCGTACATGGACACTGATGGCCTCAGGCCCCTGAAGTGTGCCAACCCTCACCCGCTTGCCCTAGCTGAAGTGGTCGGAGGCTGGGTGGTGCCTGGCTCCTCTGGCATTGCCAAGGGAGTAACACGAGGGCTGTTCCTTCACAAGAGGAAGGTAATACTGGATCATCTCCTCAGCTTTCGGTCACCAAAGGGGATTGCAGTGTTCTCCCACCCAGGCCTATGTCCACCCCAGCTCCATGCTGAGGATGTTCTCATGTTGCAGGATAGGCACATTTTCCCCCAGTTGTTGGAAAAAACAGTGAATGCATTAGACAGAACCATGGAGATGGAAAAGGCTCAGATATTTGTCTTATTTATCGCTGTCTTCTTGATGATGAAGAGTTATCCTCTCTTGGAAATGGTCTAGTATTTTGTCCATCCTCATTTCCAGTGATTCAAGTGACAGGGCTTCCTTTGGGAAACTCCATCACTGCCTAATGCGCTTTGCCGTTAGGAATGCCATCTCACCCTGCATTTGGCTTCAGCAGTTTTTAGCTAGGCTTTGTGCTTTCTTCCCAACATGCTGGCTGCTCTCAGGCTCCTGTCTCCTCCAGACAAACTAGATGTCTTAAGTGCTTTTCAGTTTTTCCATCAGCCAGTCTTAATCCCTTAATCATTTACTGCTTTCCTCCTCTCTGCTGCCATCTGCCCCATATCAGCCTTGGTCTGCCAGACATGACCAAAGTATCTCTGGATGGAGAAAGTCTTCCTGGTGTGTGGCTGGGGCTCTGTGGGGTGCGACAGTGCTAGCTCCCCAACAGCCGTGTTCTTTTCCAGCTCTGGGCCAGTGAGAGTGAGCTCAGTGGCTGGCACAGGAGAGCACATCAGGAGGGATGCTCATTTTACACTGACTACTAACAGCCCAGAGAGGCTGTTCTGGCCAAGTAGGACTGCTGAGAGACAGAAACACCCTGGTCACACAGAGTCTTTCCCTTGGCTATGCTCCCTGCAGAAGAGAAGGCAAAAGGTTTGGGTGGAAGAATTTCTCAGTGTAATTCCAACAGAGTGAACTGCCAGGCCAGTGCAAGCAGGGCAGTCTCAGTCCTGTCCCCTCAAGGAGCATCACCAGTGCAGTTGCGTGGTGCATTTTACCCAGGTACCTGAGCTGGATGGAACAAAAACTTCCTGCGGAGTCAGAACAACTGGATTGGCCCAAATTATGTCCTTGAGGACACCTCATGTAGAGCGGTCTTCTTCCTTCCATCACCTTTGCAAAAAAGGTGTAAACACCCCTTGCCCTGCATGGGAGCTACTCTCTGCAGCTGGTTTCCATGCATGTGTCCTGCCCGGTTTGGAGGTGCAGGGGTATTCAGCTTGAATTGTCCCCAGAGATATATACTTCTGTGCTCATATTCCAGGTCTCTTTCAATTCCTTCACCCCATTTCCATTTCCCCATGTCCCTGTACTTGGTATGGAGCCAAGACAGCCATGAGCACCTCCTTCCTGTACTCTCACTCATGGCAGGGGGTGCCCCAGCTCCTGGTCCCCCATTGGCTCATCTTCTCACAGGTTGCATCCCCCCTGACTCCAGGCTTTTGTCACTGTGGGCAGCACAGCTTGGCCTGGGTCAGATGCCTGCGTTCCTCCCTGTCGACCCAGCGCTCTTTTTGTTTCCTTTTGTTTATGCTACTCGATCCAGCTTTGAAGCCATGCGCAAATGCTCTGCTCCTGGCCAACTTGAATCTGTTTCAAGGAAGATTGCGCAAGAGTTCAGGGCTGGTGCTCCGAGCCAGGCCTGTTGGGCTGCCTGTTTTGTCCTCTCGGCCCCAGCCCTGCCAGAGGACCTGCTGGCGCAAACCCCTGCCAAAGCAGAGTCAGCAGGATGCCGCACAGGCTGCTGGGCTTGGGAGGAGCCAGAGCAGCAAAGTCCAGTGCAGGTCAGGGACAGGCTTCGCAAATTTCGTTAAAATAAAAAAAACCACAAAAGAAATAAATAAAGAAAGAAAGAAAAGCGAAAAGAGAGAGCAATCGAAGTTCGTCTGGGATATTTTGCTCCCTGTTAAAGCTATGTGGATTGATGGCAACCCCAGCTACCTCCAAGTATAAATAGCTTTTCTTCCAGTCTTCCGCTGGGGCTGGGCAGTAAAAGCTCTGTTGCTGCTGGCTGTGGTAGAGAAGTCAGGCTCCAAGCAGCGAGGGAGGCACTGAAAAAGCTGAAATAGTTACCTCGAAGACAAAGGGAAATAGGTGGAGAAGTCCTGAGAGCTTATACAGCTGCGGATGTGTATGAGAGCCTGAACCTCCTTCCCTCAGTGACAGGGCTGAGAATCTCTGCAGAGGCAGCTTGCTGGGTTGCCATTCTCAGTTTAGCTGGATTTGCTGAGAGAATGCACTTGCTACCCCTTCTCTTCCAAGCACAACTTGTATTTCAAGTGACATGAAAACCTTGCTTACCATCCATGGTTCTAAAGTTGCTGCATAAGGGCAAAAAATAAACCTTTTTTCTCTCTTTTTTTTTTTTTTTTTATGTTTTCTAACCCTTTTTTCAAAGGCAAGTTTGTTATGTTTGGTTGGTTGGTCTGTCTTTTCCCTGACCTTGTCAACAAAGATATCAGCAAAGAGCTGATAGGGGAATACTTGGAAAAATCAAACCGATCTGCACGAGCAGGCTGCGGTAGGGTGAAGCCTGGGAGAGTTAGCTGACCTGCTGAGCCCCTGTCAATTACTTTTGAAAAATCACAGGGAACATGGAGCTTCAGGGCACAGGAGGCTGGTTCCTCAGCAGCCTGTGGTTGAGATGTAGAAGTGCCATGTGACACCCACTGCCACCACAATTAAGAAATTTTGTTCGCATTCTTGACACGAGAGCCTGCTTGCTTTGAAGGAATTCCAAGTGACTTAAAATGCCTTGGAAAAGTGCTTTCTCAGTGGTGGGATTTACCTCAGCTGAATGTAGATATTTGAAAGTCACAGAATGAACCAAGCTAATCATCCTTGCTCTTCTCATGAGAAGGAACAGGCATCTCACAGAATATGACATTTTTATACGTTCAGTGAGACAAATCTCTTGCTGGAAGTGCCCATGGAACATAGTGGGAGCCAAGGAGGTCTGGTCAGCTACCTTAGAGTAGAAAAGCACTAAACGGGACAAACTAACCTGGAGAACAGAGACACTTTTTGTGTCTTTTGCAGCCACAGAGGATGCCTGGTGATCTATGGTGGATATGCAAAGACACACAAATCCTCCCTTTGGCTCCCAGGTCCTATCGTGCCTTCTTGGATGTTGCCAGTCTCATTAAAAGCCCTGATGAATGCAGTGATGTGGTTCCTATTCTCACTTTCACCAGTTTCATTTGAGTACATGGCAATGTTCTCCCCGTACTTTCCAGTTTAGCATAATGCTGATAAACGATATGACAACAATAATTTTTCATTTTATTTAAAGCTGTTTATCGTTCGTATCTATTATGGAAAGTCATCAATTATGCAAAAAGCGTGAATGTTTAAAGAGCCTCTGAAGTGTCTCTGTTTATGGATTGCATGCTGTTTCTTTACTCCTTGCTTGTGCACACATTGGAGAGCCTTCTCCATTAAGCATCATTTTTGCAAAAAGAGTCTGAAAAATAGAACTTGACAGAGGGTCCTTAGACAAGCTTGTCATAAAACGAGGGTTAGACATAAAAAAATTCACTTTGTGGAAGCATCTCTCAACCCTCAAAGCTGGGTCTAAATTAGAGGACCAGTAAACTAGACAGATACAGTGTGTCCGGGGTCAAAAACCATCGTCTACTGCTCACCTGAAGTCACCTTCCATAGCTCAGCCAGGGCCTCTTAGTGAAAGAAAATAAATGGGTCCTTCGTAAGCTTTCATTAGCAGAGTGGTCCACACTGCTCACAGCCCAGTGATTTCTGCAGTCTGATCCCTTGTAAAAGCCAGATGAGCTGTATCCCAACAGCTGGGGTGAGTGTGGACCATGCTGCAGAGACTTGTAGCTTGAAGAGGGCTGCCCCTTCTTGGAGTAAGGGAACAAAATGCTTGAAAAGTCTGAGCTGTTGTATGTCAGGCAGTTATTGCTTGTCTCTGAGCTTGCACAGCAAACTCTTTTCTCGGCAGGGCCAGATTCTGCTCGCAGGGCAGTGTCCTTGGAGCTGTCTTGCATTACCAGCGTAATTGGTGGTTTGTTTTGGCATGTGCATTAAAATACAGTACTGGGGCATTTTACAGGAAAGAACACAGGCCAGGGAGTAAACACCAAACAGAGACTCTTTAAAGGAGTTGGAGATGTTGGCATCTTGGATCACTTCTCTCTTTCTCTTCAAGATGCTGTGAGGACAAAAAGAGTTAAAGTAAGGAAATTAGATCACAAAACCCCAAATTTACTAAACGGTGCCATTTTGGCCCGATGCTGATCTTGCACATGAAAATGGAGCACACATCTGGGTGTTTCTGGGACAGCTCTGTCTATTCAGGCCTGCTGGGGGTGTTGGAGGGGGCCCGCAGCTGCCACGGCTCTCCAGCAGCGTGCGACAGGAAAGGCAGAGCTTTCTCACAGGTCTGATACAAGAGCTTGATTGTAGGAATTGCTGATGGGTGACCTCCCTGTACCGCCTCCCTGTGCTGGGGCTGCTGGCTTCTCTGGCACGGGCGCCAAACAGGAGACCCTCTGCTCTCGCCTTACAATGCCCATAGCATTTGTAAGTGTTTTGTAGCTGCTGAAGATCTAGGTACTTAAACATCTCCCCAAAGCAATTAGTTGTGTTTTTATATTATTTAAGAATTATGTAGTGCTGTAGGGGATATGTTAGGCTGTGACAAAGAAGGGAGTGTGAAGCCTGTGGAGTGGGAAGCACGGTGGCATCTGCTATTTTTAAACATGCCCTGCAAGGTCACGTTGACACTGTCTCTGCACACAGCACCAGTGTCTCCCACCCACCTGCCCTTCATGATACTCAGTGGTCTTTGCCATGAAATCCTTCCGTTTCTTCCACTCTTCATTTCCCCTTGTGGCCATCAGGTGATGTCCTTGACAGTGTTACATGCCTTTAAGCCAAGTAAGCAATAATGCAAGAGAGGATTTGCAGTCATTGTGCCTTTTATTGAGTGCATTAAAGGCCTAGGATCAAAGGCTGGCTACTTCCAGCTCTTGAAGAGCTGCAGTGGCAAATTAGTAGGACTTTTTTTTTTTTTTTTTCTCTACAAGTTCAAATAGCTATGTAAATCTTCCATTCAGCTTCTATTTTCTTCCCTAGGCTTGTGGGATGACCAAGAACATCCTCTGAATCCTGCCTTCGCCCATGGAAGACCCTGCCTCTCACTGCTCTTGTCCTGCTGCAACCTGGCTTTCATGAAGCTTGCTGTGGATCTTGCCCTGCACTCAGTGCACTGGCTGTTGGGCTGAATCAGAACATCACTGCTCTCCCAGAGAGAAAACTTTTGCTTTACACCCATGACCAAATCCTATTTCTTTTGTGCCATACAAAGAAACGTTACTTTGTTTTGGAGGCTCTCTTATTTCATGAGGGAGAGAGGCTTCCTTGGGTGACTCCCCATGGCCTTCAACATCCCAGTACCTGTCTGTGCACATCAGTGTCTCCATATTTCACCTTCTCTGCTGGATGCATTCTCCAGTGCACCCTGGGGTTGCAGTGGTCTTTCCGTAATTGCGTCCCATTGGTGCCCAAAATCATTAACTACCAATGTGCACTTTCCCCTTTCAGTCAGTTCCAGACCAGCTCTCAGTTCACAGTGTCAGTTGTTGCTGTTAATCCATAAACTATAACCTTTACACCAGGCACTGTTCAACGTAATTAGTTTTCTGTTACATGATGTTCCTTCCTGCAGTTAAATGAGACTTGCTTTACTTAAACAGCCAGCCTCAGGTGAGGTTTAATTGTAACGTGGGTCTTAAAGCTCTGTGCTTGCACACTGTTCTGTTGAAGCCTGTGCTTCATCACACCATTGCCTGTACTTATCTTGACATGACCTGTTAGCAATCTGGCATAGCCCTTTGGCAGCAAGACCTATTCTTGTCCTGCATGACATCAGCACCCTCCCAAAGACCCAGTCTTTCTGTGAAGAACAAAATCAGGGTGGCTCCAAGTCAGGTCACCCTGACTGCAGTGTAAACACACTACCTGGTCTGGTGCAAGCTGGAGTGGAAAACCTTTGTTTTGCACAATAGACCAAACAAGGTCATTACACACAATTTGAGACAATTATACATCTAAAGCCAGGGTTCTCAGTGTGACAATTTTTATTTTCTTTTGAGAAGGAAGTGAAACAGCCTTACATGTTGCACTGGGTACCAAAATGTGTCTTCTCTCACATGAGGAGCAGTAGTGTTTCTCAAATCCACCTATCCCTCAGCTGAGCATTCATTTACCCCCACTCTTGCTGCTGCTATTCCCTGCAGTTAAAAAATGTTGATATGCAGGAAAAGTTTCCTCTGGCAGTGTGCAGGCTGCAGCTGCACCCCTCCCCGAGCCTAGTGGCTGCTTTGATGCCACAAGAGCATGACAGTAAGAGAAATGCCTTGGGAAGTGAATCAATAGTGGCAGGGTTGCCAGCTGCAGGGTGAGGACGGGGTAAATCACTGGATGAAACTTTCCCAGCCACCGGAGGAGTTGGGAGAACAATGTGGAGAAGAGGATGTGAGGCACTTCCCGCCTCTGGCCAGCCCTGTGCCAAGGAGTGCTGCAGTTTCCAGTGCTATCTTTGTATCCCGGTCATCGTCTGCAGGCAGCTTTTGCTGTTTGCTCTGAGTTCCTAAAAACAGAGGGATTGTGTCCCTCAGCCCTTCTGTCTGACAACTGACCAGCCTGTTCAAGGCAAGTCTCTGGGCCAGTCTGGGAGTATGCTGGTTCTCCTCTAATATCTGGCTAGTAGAGCTGTGCCAAATCATTTTTCTTTTTCCATCCCTCTTTCCTTCCTCCATTTCCTGAGAAAAGGTGATAGTGGATATCTTGTTCACTCTGCTTTCCCATAACCTTGTCTATTACCAGTCATTTGAATCTCTCTGTCTTGATCCTACAGAGCCGCTTCTTTCCATAATATTCAAATGCCTTTTGCAAGTGGGGAAGGGAAGGAAAAAAAAAAAAAAAAAAAAAAAGCTAAACCAAAACAATCCAGCCCTATGATTTTCCTCCCTGGAAACAGGCTTGTTTGTTTTTAAAAGAATGCAGATAGCGGTGAGGAAAAGCTTGGGCAGTGAGTTCAGCACTTCTTTATTTAAGCTCCTTCATGTATATAAACTGAGCCCAGCAGCAGGAGCTGGATGTTATTTCAGGAGAATCCTGGTCTTTCATTCTTGGGACAGTCACATTCCTGGGAGGGAATTCTCAGGTCCTGTTGTGCATGGATGCCTTGGACAGAAAAACGCACAAGGAATTCCAACAATGCTGCTTTTCTTCTCATTCTTACAGGCTTTGCATAGTGGGTGTCTCCTAGGTCTGACCACTGCCACCAGACAAGTTGGAGGGGGCTCATATGTGCAGCTCTGCCTGGGATGGTATTTCCCACCACTTGGGAATGGAGGCAGAACAAGCATGTCCATGGCATGATGTGGGAGATGGACGGTACGTGTTGGTGCTAGGGACACTGCTACTTATGCCACGTGGGCAAGGCAGCTGTGCTAGGTGGTATAAGCTGAACACTAGTAAGAATTTAATTTGAGCTGCATACTTGCTAGAATCAACAGACTGAAAACACAATCATACTGATGTCAACACCAAAAAGGAAAAAAAAACCAACCAAACCAAAACCAAACTGAAGCCCAAAGTAATGTGGCAGATTAAGCACATTTGTCTTGATTTACTGCTTGGCATTTCATGCTAGTTCTGGAGGAATTTCATCTACTAGTCCTCCACCTATAGCACTACCTTACTGAAAATCAAGTTTCCCTCTTGAAGCACCACCTCAGCATGAAAAGTAGGAGTCCATTACATAGAGAAAACTGCTTAGACTTATAATTTTATTCAAACAACATACATATTTTAGCAATGTCTCTTTGCTGAATTCTGCATGGATTCAGGCTCGGTCAGCCTGAAACTGCATTTTTGCAGTGCATAAAATATTCATTGCACGTTCTTACCTGGTTCTAGCCATGATATTGTGTGAACCACTACTTCGTGATACCTCAGTAATTAAAGGCACATCTGTTCTGTGGGATCCAAGCGGTTCTGAGATAAGTCACCTCCAGTTCCAAACCTGATATTCATTTGTCCATGATGAGTGTATTTCTTCTTCAGTCACACAAGATTTTTGCTTCTTTTGAAGTATGTATTTTATAGAAGATTTTGATGCAGGTTTTGATGCAAGAACTTATTACTAGGTTGTTTGCTACTGATACAGAGAAATCTTTTGTGTAGTCTGCATCCCATTAACAGCTTCATAAGAGACAATCCTGATTCTAATGGCTCTGCACAACAAGCCAATAAAGCCAAATATGGAAGGAATTATGGCATGTGTTGCTCTTGTACCCACAAAATGACTCGTACTCTCTAAAGAGAGGCATCAACTCTTCTGACACATAAGGTTAATCCTAAAACTTACTACTAGTGATATTTTTCAGCAGTGCTTTGACTGACTTCTGTCTTCCATCCCTTGCCCTCTTCATTTTCTTGTTCTGAAAGAGAAACCGAAGAAAAGCCTCAGCCTGCAGGGACTGCTGCCTCACATGTGGGTGTGCCATGTAGCCTGTTGGGCAGAAAATGCTGCTGGATTCCAGCACTGTAATAGAACCAGTGCTGTGACATCATTTATGTAGTGCTGGAACAACAACAGAGGCTGCCTTGGGGCAGGTATAGGCACTAGAGCCTGGGTCCCTGCCACTAACACCTTCCTGTAGGCATATTTACAGCCTGTACTCTCTCTGTATTAAAGGCCAGATGCCTGCTCTGAGCCTTTCAGATTTGCTGCCTGTCTTTGATGCTGCTGGCATGATGTAGGTTGGTGGGCAGACTTACCAGCTGTGGAAGATGAATAACTCTTTCCTGAGTGTCAGAGTTTTGATCCGTAGCCTGGACTGAAATCCCTCATGCTGGGGAGGCTGGGGTGGGGGATGTGGTGGTGGAGTGAAGCAGGGAAGCAGTTATTGAGTTTCATAAATATGGGATTGCAAGGATAGGGCAGATCTTAGAAGCCAACCTCCTGCTGCCAAAGACCCTACAGCTCTGCAGAGGGGTGTGAGGAGGTTCCTGTGCGGAGAAACGGCGCTGAGCAGTGGGCAGGTTTCTGTACCTGTCCCTCAAGGAGCATGCTTGTATGCTGCTTTCTGCCAGGGTTAGAAACCTACTTGCTGTGATGTACAAGGTGTCAGAGAAACAAAGCTTGTGGGAAGCTGGCTTAGAGGAGAGAGGGAGCATGGTAGTAGAGGGAAGAGCAGCAGTCCAGTGCATGACAGGACCTGCCCACAGCTGACTTTTCCCTCCCTCCACCAAATCCTTCCTTGTCTGCTCTTGCTTCATCTGGGAATAGCAGTCTTGGGTCAGATCAACCATCTGGCTCCCTTGTGCCCTCTCTTTTCCTGCAGGATGCAGCCTGAAGTTCTCATGCAAATTCAAGTAATTGTCCAGGCTCCTGGAAAATGCATAAAAGGGCACTCTCTTGGACTATGGCAATGCCCACACCACATTCCCTCCTAGGATGCACGTAATGCTTTGCGTGTTGTTAACCAGCCAAAGGTTTTCACATGCTTAGTTGTCTAATAGAGAGAGTTTGCAATAAACAACACGTATAAAAGATTTTTACCTTCTTTGGTCACATTCACATGTGCTCTTCTTCTCTTTCAGTTTCTTGCCCATTATGAGGCTTCAGAATATTTTGTTTGCATATTGTGGTTTGCATTTCCAGCTTTGTGGTTATCAGTGTTGCCTTTATGTCTCAATTTGATTTTGAGGTGACTTGTAAATGCAACACACCAATGGAGCCAATCACACAAACAGCTGTTGAGACATTCAGAAATGGAGACATGATGAACATAGTCCCAAACGAGCTCATTTTAGCCTTTCCCAGTACAATGTCCCCTGTCCACTGTCCCCTAGCTGGCTTATGACACTGCCTTCGGGTGTCAGCCATCCTGTGCCACTCAGCATGGTGGACAGTGGGTTTTTACTCTTGGGCTGCTGTGAATGGAGCAAACCTGGTGGTGCTAAGCCATGGCTGACCCTGGCACTGAAAGATTCACAGCATGCACATATTCTGGTATACCAGGGCTGGAGGTGACCACTGAGGGGCTCAGACAGACACATGTGGCATGAGTCACCTGCCATGTCTTCTGCATGTGTGTGCTGTATTGCAAGTCAGATGCCCCACAGCCCTTTCTAGAAACGGAAAGTCAGAGAGCAACATTTAAAACTTTGTCTGCACATATCTCTGCGTGCACACACCTATGAAAGTGGGTTTTCAAAGACAAAATTAAACACTGACACTTTTTTTTTTTACCTCCCCAGCATTTTCAGAGTCATGATGTACTCACACAAGGTCTGTTTTCCTTTAATTTCATTAAGTGGCTGTTGCTGTTGCTACCAACTTCCTAGGCAGCAGCCCTGTAAGCAAATGACCTGAGGATTTTTCCATTTGTTGCAAAGCACTGAACAGGCATCATTGCCCTTCTTGAGATCCAAAGAGTGCACTGTTGGGGCTTGGTAGTGGCAGGGGCTGAGTCACAGCTTCAGGTCTGCACTGGTGGCTGAGCTGGCCTAGCTGTGATTTTGTCAGATTCATGGTCTGACATCTTATATCTTCTTGCCTCCACATGGCACAGTTGTGAGCAGAAGCCCCCTCCTGGGCACATCACTAGCTGCCTAGGGGCAGGCCCAGGCTTGGTAGGGTGCTCAGCTGTGGACCAGCCTGAGAACATGGTCTCAGTCACCTCCCAGGATGTAGGATGCCTGGGAACTCCTCAAAATGCAATGTTCATTGCTATAGGATTTTGCACTAATCCAAGCTTTTGCACCTTTAAAATTTCTACCATCTGTAAGGTGTAACTTTGTCAAGCACTAAAAAAGACAGCTCATCCAGCTTCAGTATATATCTCCTTTGTTCTGCTTTCCCTCTCAGAGTGTAAGTAGTCTTTTCTCTGGACTGTATAACAAGTTACCCTTTACCTTTTTCTTTCACAACCTTATTATGGTGATGCCTAGCAAAAGTCAGGATCCTACTAGGCCCAGCAAAAAAAAAAAAAACCAAACAACTGTATTCATGGCTTCTATTTACTTAATTTGGCACTTTTTATCTACCCAGTGGCCTCTAAGAGCATTTCTTATCTTTTGGCTTCTGTATCAGACATTTGCACTTCCTTGCTGGCTCTGCTGGCATCTTGATGTCCCAACAGCACACAGAAAGCAGGGTGAGGCTTGGTGATCTCTTCTTCTGTCTCATAGCAGATGTAAGGAAAATATTTTCCTGCACAAAGGCACAAAAGCCCACTGGACTGTCCTGCTTCTACGCAGTGGAACAGATGCCTGCAAGAATTGCTCCCAGCTTCCCTCAAAGGCTGACAAGCAACATGTCAAGATTTCCTTCATCCCAGGAGTGTGTGACTAAGGAGCTGGCAGGAGCAGCGTCAGTGCAATGTTTCTTTTCTTCCTCATCTGTTAGCAGGCAGAGAGGAATACAAAAGCCTCTCCTGGACAGGTTTTGGTGGAGCAGCCAGAGAGTTGAAGGACTGGCTGATCTTGTTCTCCAATGGGAGATGAAGAGGCTCGAGTCAGACTGCAATGCGGCAAACAACCCATACCAGGGGCATTACATTATTCACAGCACAAGACTTTCCCCACCAAATCTGTCTCAGCCTCTGCCTCCTGCAAGGTCGATATGGAGAGCAGGCATCCAAACAGATGTGCTGTGACCCTGCTTTGCTCAGCAGGGTTAGCCACCTCTAATGCCAAGGTAGTGGGCATGGAGCCAGCATTTACCCTTAGAAGCTCTTCCATTTCTGGACCAGTATCATGGATTTTGCCTTAATCAACACATGTCTTTGAGGGTTGTCATGGGCAAAGAATACTTCAGGAAAATAATTATTTTTATTATGGTTAGCATACATGTTTTGGCCACCTATACTGTCATGCTAGTAGGAGGCTGGGTTATGAGAAAAGAGAAATTAATTAATCTGGTGAGAAGAGAAAGAAAATATCTCTGGATGAGAGATAGGAGTCAAATGTGATTGCTGATGACTACCAAAACTGCTGCTTTGCATTTGACCTCCGCTGAGAGCTGTTCTTTCCTGTGTCTAGTGCTAGGCTTTGCAGGCACCCAGGCAAATGTCTGTCAGACTTTGGTTGATGAAGTGTGGAAGTTTAAGGTGGCATATAGAGAGTCCCAGGCCAGACCAAGGCTAGAGCAGAAGTTAATAAGCAGCGAAGGCTACAAAACTGCATGATATAAAACCGTGGAGGACTTTTAGGGGAGTTGTAAGAAAATGGAGCTGCATTTCTAGACACCTAAGAGAAGGTCAGAAACTGTGGGTGTTGAGGATACTGCATTCAAAAGTGGCATCTGAGGGAAGGATATCTACTAAAGGCAGCAAATAGGCAGCATTTGCCACATCAGTATAGTCTCCATGGGAGACTAGAACTGAGATTACTGAGAAGGTAAAAGAGAAGGAAGAGTGTGTGAGGATATTTATTCAGAGCCATGCTTAGTAAGTTGTGAGAGGAAGCCCATGACATCAGATTCCCAAAGGCTTGCAATGAGATGCACTTTTATTGGTGGGATCACACGAAGTAGGCTACAAACAAATGCTAACATTACCCACATTGTGTTAAAATTACTTGGTTTGTGCTGGGTTTATGTCTTCTTTCTAACCAAATCAATTTCATTAGCTAAAGAGACAGTTACTATGCTTGTTTCAGTTGTCCGTACTGAGAAATGGCAGTCGGTGTTTGAGATGTTCAGATGCAGGCTGTGAGCTGAAGCCCAAAGGTCATCCAGTCATGGAAATTTTTGGAGGTGGGGTTGGCAAGATCACTGGCTGGCCCAGCTGCTCCACCTCAAGCCCCAGAAAGGACTGCATTAGTCCTCAAAACTTGTAGTGTTGGGTATTCTTTGACTCTTTGGGAAACTACTCTGCTTCTTACCTGTCTTTCCTCTGGAAAGGGCTTTTGCTCTAATTTAGACTATTACTCTAGCAAAACACATGGACTTAGGAATAAGATTATTCTCTTCCTGTCTTACATATTGCATGACTACTACCATATGTTCCTTGCTCGCACATTTCGATACAGGTCACAGAAGCACAGCAATGTTTCACAGGTTAGAAAAGACCCTCAGGATCACCAAGTCCAACTGATAACCCTACTCTACAAGGTTCACCCTAAACCATATCCTCAAGCACCACATCAAAACGACCTTTAAACACATCCACCTCCCTGGGCAGCACTATTACCACTATTTTAGTAATTTTTTTTATCCTAATATCCAGTCTAAACCTACTCAATTGCTTGAGACTGTTCCCTCTTGTTCTATCACTAATTACTTGTGAGAAAAGACCAGCACCAGCCTTTCCACAATGTTCTTTCAAGCAGCTGTAGACAGCAATGAGGTCTCCCCTCAGCCTCTTCTTTTTCAAATTAATCAACCCCAGCTCCTTCAGTCACCCTTCATAACATTTATTTCCCAGGCGCTTCACCAGCTTTGTTGCTCTCCTCTGCACTCACTCCAGAAGAACTTACCATTATAGGTTTCCAGTGTTTGATTATTCATCCTTTCCCACTTGACACCTATTCTGGACCATGGCATTGCTTTTCTTTGCGCTTTCTGCTATCAGCTCAGTCTCCCTGAACTGCAATGCCTAAAGCTCCACAGCTGACATTTCAAATGAAACCTTTACAGCCTAGACAACAGAGGAAGAACGGTTTCCTATTTGTCACAGACTTCAGTTCTGTTTATACACTTCATTAGAGCACTTTCATTTTTTATTGCAGCATGACCATGCTCATTCATGTTGACCTGTCATCCCTTAATGTTCTTTAGCAAAACTGCCGCTGTACTGGCTGCTCCTCAGTTGGTCTTGTAGTCCTTGATGATGCCTACATGAAAGCAGAGGTCTGGTTTGTCCCTGTTGAATGGCACTTCTCTTCCCTTTTACCCATTTGTCAAGATTGTTTTGCATTCTCCTCCTGTTCTCCAAAGCGTTCGTTCTTCATGGTGTCCTCTGCTAATTTTATGCGTTCCCTGCTCCTGGTTGGGATTTTTTTTATATATATATTAACAAAAATACAGTACACTGCCAGACATAAAACAGATGGCTTCAAACTTCATTTGATACGTACTGCCAGTTTGACAGTGAAGCATTTATAACTGCTCTTAGCCTGGTTTTCCAACCAGCTGTACACTCCTTTAATAGCAGTTTCTTCTAAGCTGTGTTTCTTTACTTGGTTTATGAAAGCATCAGGTGAGACAAAGGTAAAAGCCTTATTAAGATCAAGATATAAGACCTACTGTAGAAGGAAATTAGATTGATTTGATGTGATTTGTTCTTGTCAGATCTCTGTTTTCTGTTCCTCATCTTCTTGTTGTCTTCTAGACATTGGAAGGTAGTTTATCGAGCTACCACTTATAGTATTTTTACAGAAATTGGAAATAATGCTTGGTCTCTCCACTCCTTGGTAGGTGCTAGGTTTGGCTTTCCAAGCATAGAGACACATACCCCCTCCACCCCAACTTCTGTGCTGATGGCACTCAGTGGGCTTCACCTGCTTTCCCCAGTATGGCAGAAGGCTTTTAGGGCTTGTCAGTTGGAATATATCTGACTTATTTAGACACTGTCAAACTCTTCATTTTTTCTTGCAGCTAGTGTTCTTACCCTTGGACTGTTTGTGATAACTCTGGTTAAAGGGGCACCATTAAGCAAAGACTGAAGAAAAAAGTATCAAATGCATTTGCATGTTTTGCTTCATCCTTCTGCTTGTGAAACCCATCTCCTTCGTTGGCCCTGCTGTTGCTGCTAATGCATACTTCATAACCACTGCTTGTTGCACCACTTCTTTTTCATGTTGCTGCTCCATGCTTATGCGTTTCTTTTATACTGAGTTACATGCCCCTCTTCAACTTTCTGTGTGCTTCCTCTACACTTCCGAAACTAGTGAAGAGCTCATGATTTAGCCATCAGATACTTCACTAGCTTCCCTTAGTATTTGTGATAAGGTGCCTCTGTATTGAGCAGCTGACAAATAGTTCCATATATTTTATGACTCTGCCCTTCATACAAATTCCACAGAGCACTGCCAACTGTCCAAATGTCCCTTCTGCCCAGGATATGTTCCCCTGGGCTTGTGAGTACTAACACCATAGACTAGCTAAAGTTTGTCTTCTCAAAGTCCACTGGTTTGTCTTGCATTTGTTTTTCCTCTGCTTCCTTTTCTAGAAATGATGACTGCTACCACTTCAAGGTCACTTTCACCCCTGTTGCTTTTAACCTTCACCTGAAAAAAAAAACCAAAACAGTTCCCCTGTATTGGAATAGAATTTTACAGAGAAGCTAGTCAGAAAGAAGCTAGAGAGATGGCAGCTGCAGTTAGCTCAGGGAAGGGCACAGATTGAGTACCAGCATAGAGCTAGACAAGGAAGCCCCTGCATATTTAGCACTCAGTTGTGTCAGGAAAAATTAGTATCACCTTTCACAATTATCTGCCCCTGCCTAAGAACTTGTCATTAGTTTCCAGGAGATGTGTCTAATAGTGGTGGAAATATTTGTGTCATTTGTGTAAAACAGGAACAGTACAGGCATGTTATTACAATACTTATCAGTCCTGTCTGTCTTAGCACTTTTTAATGGTCTTTGTACAATGAGAGAGCTTAGACCTTAAAAACACATCAAAATTCAGTGTGTAGTAAGCATACTCTTAGAATTCTTCATTCAGTTATGCACTGACATTAAATTGTATTTTTAAAACATGGACACTCAGGCTAAATAGTGCTGTTTTGTCATCATTGCAGCATCAAGGAGTACCCATGATAAGGCAGAGCCTCCAGCTTCTTTAATGACTAACCAAGATGTGTCTGACCCTCAAGAGCAGATTAATCTTTTCCAGCCAGCTTTTTCCAGCACACAGTGTGCACTGCTCCTGGTAACTTCTCGTTCTAGCTGCATTAATACTAATGGATTTTTCTTGTACAAATCTCCAAACCCCAAACTTCCTTTTCGGAGCTGCTTGTCCTTCCTCCTTTGCTGCCCTTCTTCCGACCTGGGGCAGTGCCTGGAAGCTTGGCCCTGTGCTGTTTTGGAAATGCTCACTTGAGCGAGCTGAAGGCAAAGTTGCTTTATGGCTGTCATCTCTGTTTCTGGTGTGGTCCTGTAGACATCCCTTCAGGTAGTGAGGTAAATACTTGTGAGTATTGTTGGTGGAGTGGCCAGTAACTGTGCCACAAGTTATTTTAGTAACATTACTAATTTCATTACTTCACTGTAGTTTTGCTTCACTACATCAAGTCTTGGCATCAGAGTGAAGCAGCAGCTCATTAATTAAGAACAAACTATGTTTCTTTATAGAACACCTAGACCCAGAAGAGATATCCTGAAAGTCCCACGGATGTCTGCACAGGGACTGAGGACCTGCTGACTTTAATTCTCCAAACAACTATACGAGTACAACTTCATAACTGACTCTTCTCTTGATACATTCATACAAAAAAAAAAAAAAAAAGTTTTTCCACTGTTAGAGAAGAGCTGTGATGATACATTGATAGCTGATAACCTTGCAGGAAGCCTCACTTATATTCTTTATATAACAGTTGTTGATCTGATATGTCCTCCAATAGTTGCTCTACCAGTCATAGGAAGCTCCTTGGGAAAGTGCAGAGAACTTTAGATTTCAAGAAGAATAAACTAATCACAGGTCATTGACTGAGTGTGCTGTGTATTCTCCTACTCAGATTGCTCTCAGAAAGTAAATTTCTCAGTAAAAAGAAAATAAATATTTACAGAATGTTGTCACAGCACATCCTTCTTCTATAGTCTAATTCAGAATCAAATGTCACCAGTTGAAGAACAGTCCCGGTCATGCTCTTGGACTTCGGATCAGACTTTGCAATGCTTCAAAAAGAGTGTGGGGGAAAAAAAGGTGGGAAGATTTGAAAGACTTCTCCATAAAGACGTGGATGGGTAATTTATTTGTTTTTTTAAAAACATATCTACAGGCTTAGACAACTGGCACATTTATATTAACCAAAAGGCATCCTGGTTAAAATAAACCATACCGCTAGCAAGCAGAAAACCCCCTGAACCCATAGCTTGCCTTCCCTGAAGTAAACTCAAAAGCAGCAGTGCCAGCTCATTGTTTCAAGCTTAGTAAAACAAAACATCTATTAAAAGTAACTCACCTTGGGCAAAAGCATGTTGTAACAGATGTACTTTCCACTGCTCCTCTTAGAACATCCAGTTGCCCCAAACCTTGAATCTAGTTCTCACTGCTCAGATCTCCCTCTGACTTTGACAGGAGAGGGCTGAAAGCCACAAGTCAGTCCCAGGACTCAGCATGCTCTTAGCACTTTTGCAGATGTACCCTAACTCTTCTCTATTTTTAACAAATTATTATTATTATTCCAATAATTCAATCTTGTCCATGCTGAAGAATTAGTTTACCAAAAAGATGATCTTCCAGGAAACTGAGGCATGCTGGAGATAAAATAATCCTTATTAATAAATATATAAACAAACAAACAAACATATGATGTAAGTTCTAAATTTATATTGAAAACCTTTTGAAACTAAACCATGAAAAGAAGACCTGACTTTGCTAATACCATTTACAGTGAAGAGCCAGAATGAAAAAACCTAACTAAAAATGCATTTGAAAATGCTTTCTTATTTTTAAGAATAATCGAAAGCATAGTGGAATATACGCCAAAATTTGCAATAGTGCTTTGCAAACAGTCTTGATTTTGAAAGGACACAGAGTGTATGCTAAGATCAGATGCCAATATAGACTATTTAATAATAAATGCTATTTTTCATCCCCAGTGCAATCTCCAGCCACACAGTACTTTTATTTATTAGCAAAGTGTTCAGCAGGAATGAGAGCTGAAGAGAGGAAGGAAACAGTTTCAAGAACATGGCAAGAATCCCATGAAGTCCAGGGAGTGGAATGAGGAAAGGTACATTAAAAGTTGTGCTGGTTTGAGCTAATTGGAGAATTTGAGCGAGAAATTAGACTATTGGCTGAGAGAGGTAAACACAGTGTGTCACTTCACCAAAGTTTTACTGAGAAAGAAAAAAATGTTGTTTTTAAGAACTGTTCTGAAAACAACCAGATATCAGACGGATTCTGTCTGTGCTGCGCTGCAGCTGCTTCTCTTGCATGGTCTCCTTTGTCTCTTTGTCTTGGTAGCTAATTCAGAGTAATTCTACTAAATACTTTCCTGCTACAAATATCCCTGACTGATCTACTCCAGCTTATCTGCAGCATCAACTGGGGGTAAGATAAGACTGGGGAAAGGGGGAAAGGTGGTAGGGGGTGTTTGGTTACCCTCTCTTGGGGATTTTGGTCTCTAGGAGGGGTGTGGTGTCTGTATTACCTTTTCACTGTATATATCTATAAATATCTGTTATACCTTGTAAATATTTGCTTGTATATTGTGCATTGCTGTAAATATAAAGCTTCATTTATTAACTTCCAATGTTTTTGAGTCCTAGCTGGGGTTTATAAAAGGTGCGGGGGGCAGGTAACTACAAAAGTACAGGTGGTTAGTGTAAATTATTGAACATTTGAAATGTTTTCTCTTGGTAATTTTAATCACATTGTGAAATCAGTCACTCATACTTTTGCAAAATGCTTGATTTGTTGGAAGCTCTACATTATTAGTTGCAGCTCAGGAGACATCCCTGCACTCAGCACTGTGGCCATGACACACTGGGTGCAGCAGCATGCCAAGGATGGCTCAAAGCCACAGCTGCCAAAACCCCCCTGCTGTAAAAACAAGCAATGCTTACCCAAAATGGGATACTAATGACCAGAAGCATTGAAGCTGATCCATGAATCCTATGCAGATACTAGAACGCGTTCTCAAAACCACCCCTTCTTCTGAAGGGGATGCATTCACCCACGGAGTTGTGCTGGGTTGAAGGTTGTGGGTTAGTGGTTGGGTCTCCTTTCCTTCATACAGGAAATGATCCAAGTATGTCTCAGCATGGAGTGTCTCTGACTCTCTTCAGAGATGCCTGCTGAGGGCTAGCCACCTCCTGGAAACAATGCTCCAGGGCCAGGGCCATAGCTTGTTCCCTCAACCTTCAAGGTTACATAAACTGCAGAGAAATGGCCCAGGAATGAAGCTGATTTTGAAGTACTCCAGGGAAATTGTGCCTACAGAGAGCTGGAAGGAGTCTTATGCTGGTTTGTGCAAGATGGGTACTGTCAGACACATAGAAGTGCTTCACCTCTTGCTGTTCTTTAAGGACTGGCTTATTTTTCCACTGTATTTGTAGATGTCTCTTGTCTTTATTACCCAAGAATAACTTGTTTATTTTGGTTAATGTTTTTTTTTGCCAAAAGTTGTTGGCTCAAGTCTTCTATGCATAGGAAATGCGATCAAATCTCATGCATACCATAGCATAGTGAATGCAAAGATGGTTTAAACAAGTAAGATTTAGGATCAGCAGGTGATGCTTCAGTGTGTTTAATGCATGAACATATCCAATGCACATCAAATGACTGGATGTAATGTCTGATAAGCAAGCCTTTAATAAACATGTTTTGACTGCAGAGATGTTGTACAAAAGTCTTTGTAAGGACTTTGGGCAGAATTACACTGTCTCTCTGGCTGCAGAGCTCTTTGCACTACCGGGTGCTGGAAGTGATAGTAAGAGATGACAAGGTTTCACGTCTGCCTAAAAGCAAGGGAGTGCTAGATTTCTGTTGTACCCAGGCATTCTTGATGCTGCCAGCTGCCACAACTAATGGCAAAACTTTCTTCATCCTTTTTCTCCCCCCACCCAGCCCCCACTGCTTAATGGGTTTAGTTTGACTTCCAGAAGCTAACACCCAGATCCTTTGCTGAGAGTTTTGTCTTTGGCATTTATTAAGCAGAATCTGATCTTTAATATTTAGTATTTGAACCACTCAGGCTGCCTGAATATTAATTCAGCTATTAAAATGGGTTTGGAGCTAACATAAACACAGTGGGGTTGTTAGGGCACCTTTTTGCCTTTTTCTTGGAGCAGATTTGGCAGATGCATAGACTGAAGGATTTCCCCCTTTCCCTGTCATCATTCTCTGTGTAGGGAAATCCCTCCCGTCTGTTGGACTGCCCTTGCTCTTCTTTCAAGTCCTTGAGGGACAAGGATCACAGTAAGATGATGTGAAAGGCATACAACTGGGCACACCTCTTGCTCAATCGACTGACTTCCTACACACCAAATTCCCCGTGTTTGCAGTTAGTCTAATTTAACATAACACAAAGACCCTCCCAAACATCATTAAAAATGCAAATGATGCTGAAGGATCCTGAGGAGTGAAGAATAAGCAGCTCTTTTGCAGCCCACTTCCTCCTGGCCCCACCACATTTTGTGCAGATGATGCTCTGCTTCACCATGTTTGTAAGCTCTCAAAGTTGCATCCATTAAAAAAAAAAAAAATCTTAGTAATGTAGCTAAGCAGACTTAAAACCTAATAGGCATTTAGAAACTGTATGACTTTCCTTAACTGTCTGTAACAGTTTCAAGATAAGTAATTTTAAAAACAATCACCTTAAACCAAGACTGCCTTAAAACAGACATTTGTACTTCTTGCTTTTGCTTTCATCTTGGCACAGATGCTTAACCTCTCTCAAGCTTCTTTGTAGAGTTCATTATGCAAAGGCAAAGAAGCTACACTAGTGTTGTAATTTTGTTTGGCAAGGTGAGCCGCAAAACTTATGCTGTGTCATGCCTTTTTATTACTATGCAAGAATTGCCTAAAGCAGCCTAAAGGAGGAATCAAGGACACGATCGTTGAGAGAAAAAGAGGAAATGGTCCAGTTTTACAACACTCAAGCCTGTAAGCATTTGCGGTAGACAGTTTCAGAACTGGTTTAAATTGTAAATTATTTTCTTACCAACCAACAGAGGCTTTGAAGTGACTTGTGTTTAATGCCACCATTTTCTGATGTACACTGTGCCATTTTTCAGAGTCCTGGGGGTGCAGGAATGGCCCCATCCTCTATCTTCATGGGAAGATGGCAGAGGTAAAGCCAGTGCCAGACGAAAGAGAAGGCCTACTTGAGTTGGAACTGACATCCCTTTTCTACTTCATGGAGCACAGTGTGTTGCACCTTATTCTGCTCATGCTCTAAGAGCAAAACCTGTACTTGTCAGTCTAGACAACCTGTAATCAGGAGAGGGAAGCACAAGCGATGGGTGTGATCTCAGCCTCCCACAGCCTGCCCCAAAAACCTCTGAGAACTGACTTTCTGCATGAGCATCTGCGGGAATGGAGATGAGACCTTGCAGACCCACACCTCCTCTTGAGGCCACCCATGTTGTGGGTCCCTCACTCCCAGTCCCTCTGCATGCTGTGCTTTCATTTAATTTTAAAATTACCCAAAAGATAAATAATTTTTTTAGCTTGGTCCCAGACATAAGCTGCCTCACAACCTCACAGCCAGGGTGGGCACAATGAGAGGTTCAAGAGGGGCAGAAGAAAGTTGTTTTTCACTATATTTTAAAATGCCCCATTCCTGGGTGCTTTGGATGGAACACCTGCAAGTCTGCCTGAAGCTTTGAAATAAGTTGAGAGAAATGGCTCTGTGAATGGAGGTCTGGTGTCTCCAGGTAAAGCAACCCCAGGCATGGCTGGTGGCTGCCCACCCCACAGTTGCTGCCTGCACTCTGTCGATGGCTGGCAGGGTGACAGGAAGGAAAAGGGACTTGTATGGTGGCGATGAAGGGCACAACTCTCTTCACTGCTTGTTCCCACATTTAATAAACCTTTGGGAGGGGGAGGGAGAAGAACAGGAAGGGATATTCATCTTAGAGTGTCAAAAAGAGGTAACGAAAGTGTGGCAATGCCAGTTGCTCATTGCATGCCATGGAAATACATGGGCAAGATCACCCTTTTCATTAAAAATAGTGTGTTGTGTTCTGCAGTGACCGCTCCAGCACCCAGCTCTTCACCCACCACTTCCCAAGACCACTCATTGACACAGGCCTGGGGAACTGCCAGAGGGTTATGTGTTCAGGGAGACTTCTCTGTGGATCATTACTGATCTGTTGTCACAAGCTGTCTTAGGCATGAAAAGGCACTTCCATCAGCTGGGAAAGCACCAGAAAATGAGAATTAGAAATGTTTCCCTCTCCAGTCAGTTTGTTCACCATTAGTTTCCCTATTCTAAGTAGATGCACTTTATGTATGTCAGATTTCAAAGAAGCAATAACCAGCTCTGAGTGTGTGCCTACAGGAAAGGGTCAAGGCAGGATACATCGAGAAAGGCTCCTGCTGTTCCCACCTCCCTGATGGCTGGCCCTCCCTGCAGCTGCAGCCTGTGAAGGCAAAGGCTGCTTAAAGATGATACCTCAAAAGCACAGAGATGCAGGAAGTTGTGAAGAAGTTTGCAACTTGTGGTTCCGAGACAGAGAGCACACAATGTCAGCATGCTGGGAATGAGAGGCAGGTTTCCTCAAAGACACTGCCTTGCCGTCTCACTTGGCACTGCTTTCAACCTCATGTATAACAGATATTCAAGGCAAGGTAGTGACACTAAACATCCTTTCAAAGGCTGAAACTCAGAAGATACTTTCCACCTATATCCTTTTCATAAGCCACAAAGCACCTGAAGGCCACTCCATCAGGCCTGCATTCCTCCTCCCCCCAGGGAAAGATGCAGAGGGGATGCTAGCTCTGTGGCACTGCTTTGCAGGCAGGAGATCAGCCACATGGGGCACCCCCTCTCACCGTGATTGCAACGGCAGCTACCATGGCCTTTGTGGATTTGGGGAAAAAACAACCACTACGAAAATCTGTCACTTAAATTTAATATCCTGTTTTCTGTGACAAGGGAGTCCTTTTAAGAAACTCAGTCCTAGTAGTTAAAATTAAGGCAGCAACTTGGAAACAGTGAGACAAACAGCTCTGCACCCATGGATCCAAACCAGTGTACCTGGAGTCCTCAAAGCCCAGTGATGCTCAGCTCAGATCATTTCCTTTACTTGCAGGAACGTTGTGCTGGAAATTACTTTTAAGTGATTACTTACAATTGACATGGAGTTACATTGCCATGAGACTTTCCTGTACTGCAACAGACTGTTTTTAATTTGTGGCAGGAATAAAACATGAGGCAGTAAATGCTGTTCATATAGGGAAACTCCTTTACTAATATTCCAGCCTTGGGATCGGCACAAGGCAAAGAGTTTTTTGGAGCACGCAACACATTTAAAATGCAGACTCACCTTTAATGCCCAAAATGTTGATACACCTAAAATCACTTGTGCATCTGAAGTCAGACCTTCTCAGAAGCTCCATTTCCTCAGAGCACTGAAAGACTTCCCTTGTATGGGTGGAAACATTCTTGTTCTCCTGTCATCAAAGGCTAATCTCAAGAAAAAGCTAAACCTCAAGAAGCTGCAGGACACGTGAGGTTTAATTTTTACTATCTAAACAGTTATTTAGGCCAACTGGTGCTGAAAAAAAACAACACAAACAAAACAAAAAAACCCCCCACAAATATGCTTTCATCCTTCTTTTGCCCTGGAAAGAGTTCAGAGTATTTAGAGAATATGTTGATCTCTGGGCCACACTGTGAGCAATTCACATGAGGTTGGACACTAAAAGGATGCATGCACCCTGTGGCCTGCATTGCTGCTGGAGCCCCTGGCTGAGTCTGCAGGGCTGCCACACCCCTGGACTGCAGCATCTGGGCTGCCAGTTTGCCTTTCAGGAATGGTGCCAAACCCATGTGATGCAAGAATGGCGCACCGACTGCACAGCTTGTGTCCAGGCAGGGCAGGCAGCTGGGGCAGAAGCTACATCCCCCTCATGCCAAGTTGTTTCTGACTGAGTCACAGGCCTGACTCATGAGCTGGTGTGGATTAAGCTGTAATATGAAGATGTTGCCGCCTACATCTGTCCGCATTGCTCCTCTCCTGGTGGTGGCAGAAGCGAACACATATTCTGTCATCTGAAATATTTGCCCAGACCTGCTTGTTCAAACCTCAGGTGAGGGTAGGTTAGGGTGAGTGTACAGGCAAGCACACACCTTGCAGTATTAATCCCAGAGGAGGTTTCCACATCGACTCAGTGGCTGGAAGATTCCTGACTGCTCTTCCTGGCTCTTACACCTGCCCCTGCCCAAAGCCCTCACCCGGCCCCCAGCACCTCAAGAATGTTCTCTCTGCTCATCCCATACACCACAGGGCTCCTCTACCATCTAAGACAGGTGTTTCCAAATTAAATCTGTCAGTGTCCTAATGCTCATGAGCACCATTTCTGTTGGCCTGGAAAATTACTTGTATTTGGGCTAAGGAGCTAGAAACATTTGCACCGACATACATTTAACTGAAATTGACAATTAAACTAAACCAGTTTTGATATAAGTGAAAATTAGCAAAGTGGCAGTAGCCGGGATAAGACTGATCAGGATTATTTGTGAACCTACAGCCACATTCTTATTAGAAGATCCAAAATTGCATACCATGTGCTTCTTCTGGCTCTCAGGGTGGGCTTTTTTGTGGTGGTGCTGTTGTTGTTTTGGGGTTGGGTTTTTTTGTTTGCTTGTTTTTTTGTTTTGGGTTTGTTTGTTGGTTGGGTTGGGTTTATTTTTGGCATTAAACCACCTGTTGAAAAACAGACTGTGCCTTATCCAGCAGAAAGGCAGACAGTACAGCATTAACTTATCAACAGTTTCTGAGTAAATGGAAGCATGCATTTGCACAGGCTCAGCACTTTGCACCAGGAAGCCATCGTGTTTCACTGGAAGCCATAAAGCCAGATTCCCTTTTTTTTTTTTTTTTTTATTTCTGTCAGCAGCCCACATAGGTAGCACTTTAACTAAAATGGTTTAACCTCGGCCCTTTGATCACAGCAGCACAACCTCTTCTTAGAGGCCAGTCCTTACCTTTGGATTAGTCATTGCTTTTAGTTTATGATTAGGATTTTTCTTTTTATACAGGAGCAGATAAGCGATGCGTCTTCTCCATCATATTTCCTCAGCGTCACTCCCTTTGTTCTTCCTTGCTTTTTATCTGCCGGGTTCCCTCTGCGAAGACCACTGCCCTCACTCAGCTGCCTTCCTCTTCTTTTCTAAGCCTGCCTCTGCCCACCCTCTGCTTCTGCAGAAAAGACCAGCCGCTAGAATTTAGTAATGCCCTTAATATTCACTGATGTTAATTTCCTCGCTCAGAACTCATTTCCCCTTTGTTTGCCTGCGCTAGAAAGACCTGCGAAATTTGCAACCGCTTTTCCCGAAATAAGAGAAGGGAAGAATCGTGAAGCCATGCGTGTAGCAGCCCTGCCCATCTCACCCCACTGCCTTCCCTCGCAGCACTCGCGCGTTCTAGAGTCTGGGATGTACGTTCGGAGCCACTGCCCAGGGTTAATCGGCTTCGGCCCTGCGGCAGCGAACACCCCTCAGGGAAACAAAAGCGCTGCTGACAGCTAGCAGCGCAGAGCTAACGCCGACTAAAGGCTGGCTTGTCTCTTTGGCGACGAGAGATGGAGAGGGTGGGGGCAGGAGCTGGTGCCCAGGAGAGTCCGGGCGCTTTCCTGGCTGACCCAGCCAGTACTGACCGGCGGGGGCCGGGAGGCAGCTCCTGCCCTGCCCCACACGGGCTGGGGGTAGCCGCTTCTGGGGGTGCACGGCAGCTCTCCCGCCCCCTGCGGCAGTCCCCACGGCTTAGACATCTGGTGCCTCCGGAAGCAGCCCTGAGCTGTCTTTGAGCTGGGCAGAGATGCTCCTGCCTACGCCGTGCACAGCAAGTAGGCATCACTGGCTCACTGGGGTAGCACGCTTGCAAAAGATGCTGTTACATTTCCTTCCACTGAATATCAAGCCAAATTCAAGGATGAATCAGGATGGTCACACACACCTGCTCAGAGAACTGAAAGGCAGAGGCAAGGCCAAAAACACTGATGCCTTTCCTCCAGAGAGGATGGAGTACCCGGCTGCTGTGCAGCTGTGCTGCCTTTCCAGCTATCACTTCACCAGAAAGGGAGGGAGGAATAACAACCTACAGGCTACTGATTTGTTGTGTTTGTTTTGGTTTTGGTGGTGGGTTTGTTATATTTTTTTAATCTTTGCTTGGAAGGTTTACCTGGCAAAGCTGTTCCCTGAGGTCAGCAAATCTAGAGAACAGTGCCTGGTGCAGAGACACCATGTGAGTCTTTTACAAAGCTCTTCTCCTGCAGGAACATGCTTTGTCTCTGTGAAAGGTTACTATTCTCCAGGGAATACATGCTCTGAGCATGGGGCAGGAAGCAAAAAGGCAGACAGATCTTCTCACATTTTGGATTCTGCTTAAAAAATGACAGGGATGTGTGTTTAAATTATCTTTTCTTTTTCTCTTGGTTGGCTAGACCTGTCCTGGTCCCCAGCTGGATGGCACCGGGCAAACGGCATGTATGGATAATGTGTCATGGGATGAGACACAACATCCCAGTGTGGCTCTCCAGCATTTCTCAATACCTCCACCTTGACTAGTGGATTGCTGCAGCTTGTCTATTAAGGTACATTAGCACAAGTGCTGTCTTTGCAGAGGAAACTGCTCCATGCTGCAGTTTGCTCTGGTTTTGCCCAAGCTGGGCAGCAGGCAGCAGAATTACGACATGCAGTCAGGCTGCATCAAGCCATCCTGGACACCAGATTCAATGCCTGAAGAAAAATGTCCTAACCTTGCCAGATTTGTTCCTTACTGGCACCAATGTGGGCTAATCTGTCCTGGTGCATACCCAACCCTCTTTCTTATTTAGGAAATCTGTCAGCCTTCTTACCCAGAAGGGTTGTCACTGGGTGGCTGAGATGATGCCCATGGGCAGACTCGGATAGCCACCACTGATCCAAGATGGACTTTCAGTCTGCATGGGCAGGCCAGCATCAGGGGCTGCCCTGGCTCACAACTTGGCAACTTCCTCTGCAAACCTAACAGACGCAGCAAGTAAACTGAAACCAAACCAGAAAAATGAGACCACTGCAGGAAAGCCTGTTAGTGGACTGTTGCTGTGTACTGCTAGCATTGATGGTCTGTCTGTTCATGCTGACATCTATCCTTACTGCTGTTTGTAGCCACCTCAGGCTGCCTCTCCAGCAGGAAAACAAGTGGTGATCACTGGGGATACTATTGCATGATGGGAAAAGCAGTTAAAATAGTGGCTGGACATGATCCTGAAGAAATTGTCTTCCTATGGTGTCCTTAACACAAATACTCTCACAGAAAATAGATCAGTTTTTTGGGGCTTTTTTTTTTCCAGAGGCCCCTATGACTAATTCTGCCCAAAACAGCCAGGCTGACCCTGCCAGCGGTGTGATGGTGGCAGAGAGGATTTGCTCACGTTTGGGTGGAGGCGGTGAAAAACTGTTTTGCAGGCCTGCCCCAAAATATTCTCAGGCTGACTCTGCCAAAAACCACACCAAACATATTGTAAATGAAACTGTTGGCAGGGAACTGGCTTGGACAGCAGGAGTGTTTCAGCACTGTGGACTGCTCGTTAGCTGGCCTGAATTGTATTTATACTGCTTTAAGCATCTCCCTATTTAAGGAAAAGAAGGCAAAGGAGAGGCCAATGCCAATTTTGTGTGTGTGTGCTTTTGATGCTTCTCTGTGCAATGCTATTTTTATGATGATGTTAGTGTAGTTCCAGCACTTGCCCCATCTCATAGTTAAGAGCAACAATAGTGTCACAGAAGGTTTTACCTCCTCCTATGGAAAAGCAGACAGAAGGGTCTTCTTTCTCAGAACAGGAGCTCTGTCTATTTCACCATATGAATGCCCTGTACAATTTGTAGAGCTGATGAAATCATGCACAGATGGGATCCATCTTAACAACGACTTTTATTCACAAGGCAGGTTTCTCTGCCATATACCTTGGGCCACATTCCAGCTTGCATAGCCAAATGTATCTACAGAAAGATGAATTTTCAGGCAGGTACCAGGTGTGGAGAGGCTCTGCCTTTCTCTGCTGCTGTGAGCAGTGTGACTTCCTTGTGCAGGATTGTGTCCCCTCTGGATATCTGAGACGTTGGTTGTGGCAATAAATACACCTTTCCTCACATAGCACCCTTCATGAGGATCCAAGTTCCTGATACCGTTTCCAGGGCACTGCCAAGTGTTGTGCAGAAAGCATGGCAGAGCAGCAAGATCCTCAGAAAGAGCATCCAGAGGTGTTTGATGTCTTCAGTGATTTGATAGGCAGAAAAAAGAAATAGCTATGTTGGCTACAGCTACAGAAGGAGGACAAAAATAGAGCAGCCAAACAGCACTGGTTTTTCTTGAGTTTAGAGTGCCATTTTTCCTCCTGTAGCTGTAGTGGTGAAGTGCCAGGAGAACAGCTTACCTCCACATCCATGGGCAGCTTCCCACCATCCTTTGTGTGCTGCAGCTTGGAGCTCAACTCTTCTCCAGCTCTACCCCATCTCTTAGATTCTCCCATTTGTCAGTAGGCTGTGGTATCCTAAGCCTTTATTGCACTGGCAAGAAGCTTTTGTAAGAAAAGGCAAAGAGCCAAATGCCTCACAGCTGCTATCCTGCTCTTGCCACAGCCTCTGACTCCATGTACACACCTTCCTGGGACTGAGCAATCACCTAAACTGATGGGATGACCAGTCCCAGATAATCTGTTAGTTCAATAGCCTGACATGGGCAAGCAAAATGGAATACTGATTGAAGCTGAAGAGCAAACTTTTGGGCACAATCCACCAACATGCATCAATAAACTCTTCCCGTGGTTTTTTTTGTTTTGTTTTTTTTTACCCTGCACATTCAGCACTCAGTCAGTAGTGCTTTAGAAAGATCTTGCTAGCTGCCAGTGCTCAAAATGAGAACAGCAACAACAATAAAGGGAAACAGATAGAGGGATGATTTAAGTGAATTTGGAAATCACTTCTTCTATGAAAGGCTCCTTTAGTCACAGGCACAAAAAAGCGTCAGAATTCCCTGCCTCTGATGTAAACAGCAGAAAGAAAAAGTCATCTGGAAGGACAAGATGATTCACACTGAGGACCTGCTTGTAATATGCCTAAGTGTTGAAATTCCTTCTGCAAGATGACTACATGTGAAAGCAGCACCAGTGAAATCCCAGCCTCAGCCTTGAGAAGTATCATTAATGGCAAAGTGGTGTGGCGAGACTCCAGTGCCACAGCTCTTGCTCAGGTGAGTAATTGTAAGTCATGCAACCAGTCCCATCAAAAACAGCAGCGTCATTCAGGTAAGGCTACTTTATATAAGCACAGCAGCAGCAGACTGGAGCATGCTCAGGCTTTGCAGCCCTCTTGAATAGCAAAGTAGAAGCTTTTTCCTTGGTCTTGCAAAAACCCCTTCTGAGAGCTTCCTTAGAAAGATGATGCTCAAGTTGAACACTTGAAGAACACGGGAAAATTTGGTCACTCCTTCCCTTCATGATAATCATCCTGGACCAAAAGGTAACAGGGCATAAAAGGCCATGCTGACTTTATACCCTGTTAAGAGATACTTTCTCCTGCATATTTGGATCTGTTTACTTAATCTTTCAGGCCTTTACCCATGAATACTAAATTCCTTGATCACTATGCATCAGGAGTCATCTTTGCACCATCTGTTTGTATTTGTCATCTAACCCTTGTAAATAATAAAATGTACTTTGTTCTCAAATTCATGGATCCTGGCAGGAGAACAATTACCATGGAGGAAAAATACTGTGTGAAAATATTAGCAGAAGCAGGACTCTGCATTAGCTCCTATCTTGCCACCTTACCATAATTAAATGAAAGGCAGAACGTGGTGCAAAGAGCAATTCTTAGTCTCCATGGCTTCCCCAAAGGCCCAGAAGAGAAGATGGAGGGGTCTACAGTGTTGAAAGTGATGTGGATGCTTACACATCTAAAGAAAGGCAATGGCAAAAGAAGGCAGGCTGCACTTCAGGGAAGCAGCTTTTCTGAATACCAGCTATGCCCACGGGACCTAGCTGCCCCACTCAGCCAAAAATACAACTGGGCTCGGCTGCAGCAGCTGTGGCTGTTTAATAGGTGATCTGGGTAGCTGGCCTGGGCAAACCCTCTAAGAGATACTGTCAGGGAAGGAACAACTGGGGAAAAATACCTTTTAATGAGCAGATACACAAAGTTGCCTTTACACCTGGGAGTGCCATTAAGAAATTAAGTAGTCACCCATCAGCTCAGAAGGAAAGTTATGGAGAGGCTCAGTAAATACCAAGGGAAACATTTATAAACTGTAGTGTTTATGATATAAAATTAATCCTTAGAGAGAGCTCTCTCTGAAAATTTATTAGATCATGCAAGGAGGACAACACTGGCACATATTACTGAAGTTCAATTTCACCTTTATCAACCTCAATAAATCTCCACTTTCCCCCAAGAAAGTGGTCCCATGAGTAAGAAGGAACATGCTCCAGAAAACCTCTGTGAACAACAAAAGTTGGTTGGAGAGCACACCTTGCAAATATGGTACCTTGCCAGAACCAGTCAGGGATATACCTTGTGGCAGACTCATGATGACCTATGTCACCTGAGGATTTGCCTCTCTGTGCTCTTATAAATTAACTTACATGCTAGGCAACTATCAATAAGCACTCAAACTGTTGCCATCTAGATAAAACCTTATGTAGATGGTCAAAGAAGTAATAATTTAGGAGATGAAATGGAGTCACATTATTTCTGTCTGATGTGTTGGTAGCCAACAAATTTAGGCAAGAAAATGGTTTCCAAATATTTGTTTAAGTGGAAGAGTTATCTGTGCTTGTACAAGATACCACTTGCCACTGTGCTTGGCCTTACAAACAATCCCACACTAGGAGGTTACCTATTAAGTGATAGACAATGTATCTTGTTAATTGTTAGAGCGTGATGACCTTAGACTTTGCCCAGGTATTTAATAACACCATCTGCTGTCTAGGTCTGCAATACTATTATTTTTACATGAGGATTATTCTTCTCGCTTCACAAACAAGGCTGTAATAACAGTGCTAAAGGAAAGCAGACCAATGTGGTATTTAAACCTGACTATCCAAGTAAAGCATACAGGAGGTGGACCTCACCCAAAAAGTCCCAGATGCATTGCCTTGAATCCAGAAATCCCAATGTGCTGAAGGCTGAGGGGCTGTGATCCAGCCTTGTGGATTACACTCGGAAAAAACTCTTGTGTCTCACCTGAGACAGATCTGGGAATGAAATACACCCTTATTCACGCTGCCTGTCACTTTGCTCCTTTTGTCGCCATTGCTGTTTCCTTTCACCGAACCAAAAGCAATGGCCCGAAGGCCACCACTTAGGAGTCACTGTGCTTTCAGACCTTTTATTCATTGCTAGCGTGCTTTTAAAGAACATGCATTTAGTGCCAAATAATCACATTTATCTGGTTTTACATATATATCTACAAAGGGTCTGATATTGTTCTTGCTGACAGTGACATGACTTTTGGCTGTTGCTTCTCACAGAATTTAGAGGAGAGAAGAAAACAGTGTATTTCTCTGTGCAGCTGATGTCTTATGATCGGTGTTCCCACCACCTTGTGCAGCCCGTGGTTTCTTGCAAAGCCATTCCCAGTGCACTAGGAATCTAACCCTACTGGATTAAAAAATACTAACAACTGAGATGAGTCAGTGTCTCCCTTTAAAATTATGCAATTTCTGTGCAAATAGCTTTTACTTCCTAATAAAGAGAAGCTGAAACTTGTAGCGGGTGAGCTGCCAGATTACGGCAGAAGCATTAGAATTGTGAACACTGAAATGCTCAAAAAAAAAAAAAAAAATAACAAATTCAGGCTGTAGTTTAAATTAAAAAGTTCACATCTGCCCTGGGGATTTTGAAAATATTTTTGTTTCATAGTACTGCTTATTGATGCACGTCACTCTAGCGTGTGTATCAAAGACTTGATTGTGAATCCCTGACACTCTCCAGCCTAATTCCCATACCAGGCCTAAAAGGAGGAGTACTTTACTTGACACTCTTTTGCAACAGAGAAGTCAAATATGAAACCAAACACATGAATGTAATTAGGCGGGTATGTAAAATATGGGAGCTAAATATCTTAACTGTGTCTGAAGCAGGCATGTCTTCACATGCCTTTGGTTAAAGAGGATTTTAAGGATTCCAGTCTCAGATGGTGTATTTGGTTACATCTGAAAATAGCTGCTTAGTTTTTTGTTCATATGATTTTCCTCATATTTCAGGTGTAGAAGACCAACTCCGAATGCCTAGTGCACAGAAACATTCCCCTCTTTTGGAAGTACATGAAATAATAACTTCTTGTGTTTGGAAGATGATGTGGAAAAGCCTAGATTCTTCCCATACCTGTCTTGTACCAATTCTGAGTTAAAAACAATGTTACAGATACTTACATATGCTGTCTGAAGGTGCATATAGCAGGTTATACATCTTCCTTAACCATTTGTAAATGTGTAAACTGGTATTTTAATATCTTATACAGTTGAGTGGGAGTTCTTTCTGTTGTTTCACAAATGACAAAAGAATGGCTAGAATCGGTGCAACAAATATCTACTAAAACTTATCTCTGCCCTTTGCCTACAATTTGCATTTTCTTTTAAACCTTTCCAAATGAAGTAGCAGGCAAAATCCCTGTCGACTAGAAGCATGTGCAAGGATGTAGAAAGCTTTAGAATACATTTCCACACCCTGCTGACCTAGTCACCAATTAGTCTGCCAAAGCACATAGCTCTCAGTATAAAACAAAATTTAGAAGAAATGACCTTCCTTGCACTAACTTACTTCTTTCCAGGTTGCATGTCACTTCAGGCTCTTGCAGCAGAAGAGGAGCTGAGCCTATTACATGACTATTGTTGTCTGTAGCAGTTTCCCCAGCTCCCTGGTGAAGGGGAGCACTGGCAGGAGCAACCTTTTTCAGTGCTGGTGGTAGTTTGGACTGGGACTCTTGAGCCAAGCAGACACAATGGTCCTCAGGACAAGATGGTTCTGATCTGTCAGCTGCATAGTCTCCTGAATTAACATCAACTGCTGATGTGCATGCTCACCTTGGACTAAATGCCACCCTGGTGGAAATTCTGTGAGTTAGCAGAGATTCCACTAGTGAGAACAGTGCCCACTGTGTTCATTGGTTTCCTGAAACAGGGGGGTGGTGTTGAGAGTAGGAGGGTTGGGGTAGTGAGCAATATTAGGTTTAGATGTATCTGGCTCCTTCTTTTCCCCAGGTTTCTCTCCATTTGAAACACCATCTTGGTTCAGGAACATCATGCAAACTTAGGCTGTGGTTCCCATGACCCCAGAGAGTGTTTGTGGAGCCATAAATTTGGCAGCAATGGCTTCAAATAAAACATAGTCCCCCAAACTGAAGTAGACATGAGAGTATCTTCCTTACCTCATACCTCCATCCCATGTGCCAGTTTTCCAAATTTTAATATAAAGCCCCATTTTAGATTCTGTGGGCACACACATATATGCACACATAAAGAGGACATGTTATGCTTTGTACTAATTAGAAGCTAGCCCTGACAGGACCACTTAACAAGAACAACAGAGGAAAAATCACGGTGGTAGTTAAATGCATTTATAGCACCACTGAGCTCGTAAGGACATCCCTCTGCTGTAAGGAGTAACCTTATGCAGAGGCTTCCCCATATTATTATTATTGGTCACAGAGGCAGTGTGCTGGTTTGAACTAATTGGAGAATTTGAGTGAGAGAATTAGTCTATAGGCTGAAAATTGAAAATACATGATGTCACTTCACTCACAGCTTTACTGAGAAAGAAAAAAAATTGTTTTAAGAGTTGTAACTCAAATATAGATAAGTCAGAATGCTTCAGGCATCTCTGGGCTGTGGCTGTTTCTTGCATGGCTCTGTTTCCCTGCCTTTTGTAGCTGATTCTTAATAATTCTACTAACTTCTTCCTACTGCTACCCTCCCTGGCCAACCTACCTCTGCCTATCTGCTACATCAACAGATGGTGAGATAAAATTGGGGAAAGGGGGAAGGGGTGGTTAGAAAGCCCCTCCTAGGGATTTTGATCTCTGGGAGGGCTGTGGTGTTTCTGTATTACTTTTTCACCGTATATATCTGTAAATATCTGTTATACATTGTAAATATCTGCTTGTATATTGAGCATTGCTGTAAATATAAAGCTTCATTTACCAACTTCCAGCAGGTCTGAGTTCTAGCCTGGGTTATATCAAAGACATGGGGGGGCAGGTAACTGCTAAACCACCACAGGCAGGGTTGTCATCCTGCTCTGCAGAAGATGGAGTCCAGCTCTCAAGCCCCTCAGGCCCTGGTAAGTAATCAGACACATCACCAGAGTGGCCTCATGTCCCTAGGAAATTATTGTGGTCCATGTGTCTCTCATCCTTGCCAATATGCCTTCTGACAGCAGGCAACGGGACAAGTGTGGGTGCAGCATGAGGGGCTCTGGAAGCAGATGCATAACAATGCTGTTGCTGGCTGCCCATCTCAACCTGCTCTCTTTTGCACTATGGCTGTGGGCACTACCATGTCCGCTCCAGAGGCAGAACCAAGCAGCCAGAGTGAGGGAGAATGGGACCACTTCTTCCGTTCGCAACACCAGTTCAATGTATCTGCCAAGGCAGAGCTGCAGATGTGCTGCACGCTCTCCTCTGGAGCTCACTCATGTCCAAGACTATATGGATCAAAGGCAGGATGAAGCGGTGCCCAGGAAACCAGGGCCAAGCTTCTCTGTTCAGAGTGGTACTCTGGGGCAGTGATTTGGCCTATTATTATGTAAGATTTAACAAAAGCTATAACAAAACTATTTTAAGTAAGAATGTTAATTGAAGGCTGAGTCAGGCTGCAGCTAATGCAGAGTGTCTTTGAGAGGCTTGTACCCTTTTTCATTTGGTCTGTATTTTTTCCACATAATTACAATGTGTGTGGAATGGCAGTTAGCAATAATAGTAACTGGCAGAGGCAAAATGGATGATGAAGGTGATCATTCTCTTGCCTTGGGATCAGCCATTGAAACTCATTGCAGATCTGTGATACCCAGAAGTCATTCATGTCTGAGGCTGCAGAGGGCATATGGGAAGTGAAACAGAGGACTTTCATCTGACTCTTGGGCCATGTCACCATGCTTCTGCAACTGGATGGGTCCTGGTCAGCACCTGGTAATCAATCTTTGCTGAAGTCTTCTGCGGTGTAACTCTTCCCTGTCATTAACAGGGGAGGTTAAAGGAGGTGTGGACATGTTTGTCTCTGCCTCAGCAAAGTGCCATGGGATGCCATGGGGTCCAACACAAAACAACAGCATAGCCTCTAAAGGACACCCCAAGCAGACCATGGAGCAAAGATGTAGCTGCTTGGGGCTCCTGATCATGGTGAACTGCACGTTGAAATTGTGGTGGGGTGTGTTAGTTGAGGGATGCCTGTCTGGAACCTCCCAAGCACACATACAAGAGCCCTGAATCAGCAACAAGTGGTGGCTGTGCAAGCAGCTTCTGCAGCCACCCCAGCAAGCTCACCTGCACAGCCATTCCTCAGGCATGATGCGAGGACCTCAGCAAGTCTTATTATGAAGATGACTGGTTCTCAGTCTCTCATCTAGTCCCATTTGGAAGACTAAATGATATGCAAGTCCCAGCCTTTGGCAAGTTCCTTTAATGACTGAAATTCAGAGGAGGAGACTGAGTTCCAGCACAGTCTACTGGTTAGTAATGTTGCTGGTTCTTTTTATCAAATATGAACTCAACTGTACTTCCTAGCAGGCACCTCCTTCTGGAGCTCAGTGTAAGCTGGAGGGATGTGGCTACCTGGAAAAGGGATGTGCATGATTTTTTTTCTTGAAAGTACAAGTGGACAAGATGAGGTAATGCAATAAACTTAAGTTCTGCTGATTAAGTTTACAAATGCATCATTAATGTGTAAACTTCTAAGTATTGCCCCTCAGCATTGATACACAGTAATATACAATGCATATGACAGAATGTACAAAGAGATAAAAATACTCTAATTTGCTTGTTTGTATTTAGTGTATGATATAGCAGAGAATAAAAAAAAAAAGCAAGGCATGAGGCTGAAGCACAGAGAAGAACATTTCCCCCCTGCACTCCCATTGCCCAAAGTGCTCCCTAGGGAGTTCCTTGCAGGAGAAGGCAACTGCCTCAGCATGTAGAAGAGCAAAAGAGAGAGGAATGAGAGACAGGTCAAGAGAGGCAGAAACAAACTTCACTCATCTTATTTTTTCTCAGATTTGTTAACTCTTGTTATGTTTCAAAATTTAAATAATATAGGTGCAATGACTAGCAGAAATATGAGAACCCAAATGTATCTTAACGTGTCTGGAACAAGCCAAGGTTGCAACATAACACACTGTCTCACTGCCTTTGCATGCCAGCATTCAAATTTTCTCCTGAATGAAGTATGGTTTGTTCAAGAGACCAACTGCACATCACTCCCTATGTTGTGGTGTTTCCCCAAAAGAGGGGAGGAGGGACAGAAAGGGCACCAGAGTACACACGTGTCTTACTACTCAGCTGGCAGGTGCCTGTGCTTGGTAACTATAAAACTCTAGCAATTGCTGGGTAATCAGAGAGACAATCCACCTCTCCTTTCTTCACTCCTTTCAAGTCTCCTTGTAGATCTAGTTGATCTGCACAGAAGTCAAACCCCTCAGCATCTGCCCCCCAGAGCTCCCAGCCTCTCCAGCAATCTGTGCCCAATGGGGAGGACAAGGCAACCACCAGGTGAGCTGAAAAGCGTGACTGCAAAAATACTGGTGCTGGCAGGAAACTTTGAAGTCAGCAGTAGCAAAGGCTACCTTCCTCGGGGGTGCCACCATTGGTGGTCCTGTCCTGCCCAAAATTGTGGGGCCATCAGCTGCCGTGGCAGGGAGGCCTTTTGAGATGGCCAGCTTTTCTGGCAGGCCCAGGAGGTGACTTGCCAGCTGGAGCTGTCAGCAAATGAGTTTGTTGCTTCAGGGGGATGTTCTGGTAATGCAGAACTCCCACACTGGAAACAGCTTTAATAGCTCTGGCTCAGGCTTTGAGAAGGTCTAGGACTTTTATTTTGTGTGAGGACTTCACTGCCAACTCCCACACACACAGAGGAAAAGTGTTTCCTATCCTAAACTCCCCAGCCCCATCAAGAAACCCCTTGGCAAATCCTCCCTGGGGCTCCTCTTCTTGCTTTGCTCAGGCACATCAGCCCTTCAACACATGCAGGAAGGGAAGCTCAGCCCTTGTCTTTGCAGCTGGTCAGTGCTTTGCACACTGCAGCAACATGGGCTCAGGGGGATGAAACACAGACAAGCAATATGACTAGGCTTAAACAGAAGGAGTTTTAAAGCCCTCTGTATTTTTTTTCAATAGATGATCTGTTTCTGCTCTTATTTTGTGAGATTTCCTGTGAAGTCCTTGCCCCTGTCCAATTTTTGGAGGATACTTGTGAGCCTGTCAGCTCTTGCACAGAAGGCAGGCAGAGCTGGCGCAGTGTCACGGAAGGGTCACGGCTTCCCAGGCTTCCTGTTTATTTTGGGAAGGGGTCACTCGGCCAGCTGGCCGCTCTGCCCCTGCCCCAGGAAGCCCCCAGCCACCACATTCCTGCCCCCCTCACCCGTGGCCACAGACAATTGCTGACTATGGCTTGCAATGCAGAGCACCAAGGCAGGCTGTAAATTGGATAACCCGACATGTCTATTTACTCAGCCTGGGGATAAGGGCAGAAGCTTTTCCACATCAATTGCCTTTCTTCTGGCATCTGGAAGTATCTCTCTGAAGTTACTTCAGAAGGTAGTAACTTCTGAATTTCTCAAGTATTTCCACAACCTTCTCCTTGATGCTTTTTCTTCCCTACTGCTACTTGAAAAGAGGGCACAAAGTCAACCACTCAGTTAAAAGCAGAATTGTTTCCTTTTGCAAAAAAAGTGTGCAATTTTTGCTTCTAACTGCCCTGAGTAGAGACCACCAAATGAATGAAAAGCTGTATTACCCAGCTTCTTGTTTGTACTGAGACTCCTTGATACCTAGCCCTATCCAAACTTTTCAGGGGAAAAAAAGTCATAACAGCGTACATAGCCTGTCTATATTTTGGGAGATATCTGTGAACTAACAGCACACCAGTGTCCTTGCTGCTGTTTCATTTTCTAAGCAGGCTCTGCTCAGGTGCCTCACAACTCTTTAGAAATTTAACACCAAGCAGCAGTGTTCAACACAGCTGTTTCCAAGAAGTTAACAGAAGGCCCCCATGTATGGCAAAAGGCAGACACTTGAGAGTCCCTTTCAATCTTCTGGCACATCCAGCCTCGAAGTGAACTAGTGTGGTGACCTCTCTCCAGCCTCAGTGGAGTTATTTTTCTGGAAGTGCCTCTGTCAGCTCCTTCCATCAGCAGTCAGCTCCAGCCTGCAGGGCAGGGCAGCCGTTAGCATGCTGCTGATGAGCAGCTTCCAGGGAAGTTGCTCTCATCCTTTGAGCACCTAAATGCACACTGTTTTGCATTCATAGTGATGCTCATGTGAATAAAACTATAAGTGGCTGTGCCTGATTGCTTCAGTATGTTTCCAGTTTTGTTCCTATAGCACTAAATAAAACATTGTTGGATGAGGATTTTTCTTTTCCCTAAAATGTTTCTCTTTTTCAGTGTGCCATGAGGCTGGCTTTGGGATTAGCACCAACATAAAAGCAGAACATCACCTGAACTGATGTTTCAATTGCTAAAATAAAAGGGTGGCGGTAGTGATGGATTTTCAAAATGATGGATCATTTTAAATGAAAATCAAAATGTCAGTGTTTCTAAAATGGCTACCAGTAGCTCACTCTTAACAGGCAAACAGGAGCAGATATCTACAAGTGAGAACTGGCAGTTGCATTAGCGGCTTCTCAACATGATCCTCACCCAGGCAGGAAAGCCCACTGAAACCTGGGTTCATTCAGCTTTCTGGAAAATCCTCTGGAGCAACCTGCCACCTCCAGTAGGAATGAAAACAGCAGAGATGTCATAAAATCAGAAGGCACCTCAGAGGGGAGGTAAAGCCCTGCTGTTCCTAGCTGAACTCTTCTCTCAAGCAGATGCTCTACAGACATTCTAACAACTATGCAATGACCAAACTCCCAGCTCTGTACTGTCAGAAGCTGTAATCTGCCGTTGTATTTCTGCAGATTGAGCTGGAAGGTTTTGCTCTCAGCGATGATGGTCTCCTTGACCCCAAATCACCTGTATCCAATCAAATCCAAAACTTCAACGATTATTCCCAACCTCTCCTCTCTCAGTTCCGGGAGAGTACCCTCTGTAATTCATGGATCAGGAGAGGTAATCACCCTGCTCATAACCAGCACAATCGTCCTTCCTATCTGGACTCTGACTATTTTCCTACTATCCTTCAAGACTTCTGCCCCAACAGAAGAATACAAATAAGAGTCATGGAACAAGTGGTGCAGACCTGCAGCAAGTGAAGGATGTGAGGCAGCCCTTTACTAGGAGGCAAAGGGGAATGCTGAGGGCACAGGGTAGGGAGCACTGGTTTGAACACAAAAGGGCCACACAGAATAGGTATGCAAGTGAAGTGCAGGCTGTGGTCATAGCTCTGAAGCATGGAGCCACACGCCATTGCTGCCACCAGCACAGACACAACAGAGACATGGACCTGCTAGAGCGGGTCCAGAGGTGTGCTACAAAGATGATCAGAGGGCTGGAGCACCTCTCTGGAGACAGGCTGACAGAATTGAGTCTGTTTGGCCTGGAGAAGAGAAGGCTTTGGGGGAGACCTTAAAGCTACATTTCAATATCTGAAGGGAACCTACAGGAAGGCTGTTTAGAAGGGCTTGCAGTGACAGGATAAGGGGCTATGATTTTAAACTGGAGCAGGGTAGATTTTGGTTGCACATAAGAAGGAAGTTTTTCAAAATGAGAGTGGTAAAACACTGAAACGGGCTGCCCAGGGATGAGGTTGAGGCCCCATCCCTGGAGACATTCAAGATCAGACTTGATGTGGCCCCAGGCAGCCTGATCTATTTGAAGGTGTCCCTGCTTATTACAGGAGGGTTGGACAAGATGACCTTTGAAGGTTCCTTCCAAGGCAATGCAATCATTAAATCCACAAAAGGCCAGAAAGGAAATAGGACCCTCGAAGGAGGGAGCAGCAGAGAAACACTGCAAGATCTCAGTGTGGCTCAGTGAAGAATGCTAAAACACATGCTGGGTGAAAGTGCTTGCATGGCATTGATGTGAGGATGGTAACCTTTCTCACACTGACCTCTCCCTTCTCTACCTTCCCTCAATCATGATGCTGGGCATAACCAGGACAAGGCAAAGGCCTCCTCCACTATGCTGGTCCTTCACTCATGTCACCATGGTGCTCCTTGCCCAGGTATCACCCTAGACCTCCGCAGGCCACAAAGCCCCATCAGGTGTCCTCCAGCACTCTGCTCCCATCTATAGAGTTGGTGTGTCATAGAGGATTTTCACAGACCTCAGACACAAAAGGATGGTTTCTGGGTTTTAAAAAAATATACATAATAAAATAAAAAAATAAAATAAAAAAAAAAGAAGGCATAAGAAACAAAATCATTATGTGTTCGATTCCTGGACAGTTACTGTCAGCAGCTTTGAGGACTATTTTTTGTGATTTGGCATGTAAACCACATTTTCTATGTATCACTGCCATTACTTTTTATTGGCTTTTTGGACACTGGGCTTGGTAATGGGTTTTTTCTGCCTTTTCTGACAGAATGAATTCAAAGGCAGAAAATGCTGCAAAACCAAAATACCACTGTTCTCAACTTTTCCAAGCAGCTAGTTTTCATTAGAAATAAAGGAAAATAAACACAGATCACATTTTCTGTCCTGCAGTTAAAATCCTGCCACAGCTGAAAGATTTGCTTTCTTCTTTCCCTGCAGCCCCACTCAGCTAGCACTCCAGCTCTGCTCATGATCTGAAATGTGCAAACACAATTTTTTGGCTTTCCACCAGTATATATAAATATATGTAATTTTTTCCTTCAGAGAACCTGGAGGCTAAAGCAAGAGGGCAAAGGAGTACGTGACTAAAACATCCAAACTTCCTCTTTCATAAGCCATCACATGATGAAGTGCAATTACAATTCCTGCCTTGTCCCTGCCAATTGCAGGCGCATTGCCTCACCCGAGAAAGCCGGAGTCTTTCCCTTCTGTGTGAGTGTCTGTGTGTGTGCGTGGAGGCAGCAATCGCTGTAGCCGGCTTGGCGTGGCTCCAGCTACGGGCTGGAGAAAGAGGGCAGTGGGTGGAAGACAAAAACAAAGATCTGTTTACTTAGCGTGCTGGGATAAAGCGTCTTTCCAGTCGGAGAGGGGAGGAGGGAAGAGAAACAGCGTTAAAGGACTTTGAGGGATGATAGGGAAAACTAGCCATGTTAACCCTTGACTCTCCGGGGGCACGTCGAGGCCGAGACGAGGCCGGCAAGCCCCTTGTTCTCCCTCTGGTCCCAGCGGCTGCTGCAAAGCTGGTACGTTCTGTGAGGGCTCTGGAGGTATCTCCCGGAACAGCAGCCGCAGCCGCCGTCCCGACATGCGAGGACGAGTCGATGGCCTCGGTGGCTGTTAGCCCCGGCGCTTTTAGGACGCCCAGTCAGGGACACAGTTTCAAAGTCACCCGACCTGGCACAGCGGCCGGCGTTAGCAACCAGCAACAAGACGAGGTGGAGGGCGGGGCAGGGAGAGACAAGCCCCAACCCGGGGGCGCACAGGCGGCCGCGCCACCCAGCTCCCGACCCTGGCGGCCGGCACGGGAGGAAGCTGGGGGGCCGGGTGGGAGGGGTGGTGGTGATGGGGATGGGTAGCAAGGGGCGGCTGCTGCCCCTACTCCTCGCCGAACCTCGCCGCGCAGGGACGCGGGGCAGCAGCGGGGAGGCGGCGTTTCGCGCGGGGCAGGCCTGGCGGCAGCGCCCACAACCAGTAATGTCCCATCCACACCATCGGGCGGCTGCCAGCCGCGGGGAGGCACCTCCCGCCGGCGGCTGCGGACGTCAGAGCTTCCCCGGCCCCTGTCGCCCCCCGCCTCCCGCCCTCTTTCCCTCCCTCCCTCTCTCCCTCGTAACCTACATAACGCCGTGGGAAGGGCTGCCTGAGGAGGGGGCGCACCCTCTGTTGTGTTTACCATGCCCGGGCGGAGGCGTACAGCCGGCCGTACGTGCTGTGATGCGCCCGGTAAGGGATCACTTCACCTCCCGTGGCAAAACGGGAAGAGCTTCTTTCCCTCCGTCATTTGCCCCTGCACTGTTTTGGTATAGGCGGCGGATAAACGATTCGCAGCGTGGAAGGGGCTGAGGAAACATGTCTGCAGGTTTTTTTAAGGAGACGTTTACTTAAGTCGACGTGAAATTCGCTAATCTGCATTAGGAACCGCTGTTTTGTGGTTGAAAATGACCCATTTCCTGTGCACAGTGACAAAAGTTCAAAACAAAACAATGTGTCTCCCCCCACCCCCGAAAAAAAAAAAGTGTGTGTGTGTGTGGGGGGGAAGAGTAATGGTTGTATTTATTTATAATGGTGCCTTCTGTCCTGGCGGGGAGAACAAAGCCAAGCACGCGGCGCGGCGGGGCGTCAGCCCCTTCTCGGAGGCGGCGCTGACCAGCCCCACGGGGGAGTGTGCTTGGGGGAGCCGTACCGTGCCCAAGGTCACCGCCCGAGCGAGGAGGGGGAACTCCGAGTCCCGCACTGCAGGGTGCGCCCCGGGTGACAGGTTTCGCCGAAGCCCCTCGGTGGCACAGGAAACAATAATAAAAACAATAAAAATAGTAACAGAAAAGCAGGAGGGAGCTGTAGCGCCCCCCCGCCCCTTTTCCTGTCCCTCTCCACTCTCCCTCAGCCTTTCCCGAGGGCGAGACGGGGCGGGAGCACAGCGAGCTCCGGCGGCAGGAGGAACCCCCGGT
>VWZI01012379.1:85647-104506 GCA_013396835.1 Psilopogon haemacephalus | reverse complement strand
CTGCCAGCACTGCTGTGGCCTCCCCTGGCCCTGCTCCAACAGGTGTCCGCCTGTGCTGTGCTGAGGACTCCAGAGCTGCCCCAGCACTGGAGATGCTGCCTACATTGTGCTTTGGATGCAGAGCAGAGCACAGCTGGCTTCTGGGCTCAGTTATTGCTGTCTCAAAGGCAAGGTGCTGCAAGGTGGAAAGCAGCACCAGCAGGATGTGACTGTGGAGCCATGGCTGGGGGGCTTCTGCATCCTGCCTGGGTAAAAGGAGGCCAAGGAGAAGGTGATGACAGCAGCAGTGACCCAAGGTCTGCCCTGGAGGGGTGGCAGCATGTGTGTCACTGCACAGGTGAGCACATGGTGCCACTGAGAATGTCTGGCTGGGGAGAGGTCAGTGCCCTCCTGCCCTGCCCTACACTGGGCACTAGGTGAGGGGCAGCATCTACAGAGGTTGGTGTACATGCTGCTGTCCTGTCCCTGCTGTGGAGATGGGGCCAGATGCAGTTAGTTCAGGAGGCAGCTTGGCTTTGCTCTTGGCTCTGCTCCTGGCTCTGCCCCCAGTGCCACATGGCTGTGGGCTGTCCACAGACAGCTGCATGGAGAACTCAGGCAGAGGGGCTGAGGTGGAGGATGCAACCCATCCATCTCTCTCTGGCAAAGCTGTGACCTGGAGAAGAGAAGAGAAGGCTCCAGGCCTCCTGGTACCTGAAGGTACCAGGTAATCCTGGGAGGCACGGCCACCATGGGAGCCATGGCAGGATAGTTAGACGTGATCCAGCCCACACAGCCTTGCAGTGAACAGGAACAACTGCAGCTAGATCAGAGCCTGAGCTGGGGCGGAGCAGCCTGTACTGTCCCAAAGTGTTAGGGGGATGCTCCTGCTCTCCTCACGAAGGCTGGAGCCTGCCATGGAGGGCTGGCTGCTGGCAGCAGGCATAAGTGCCCTGCCATGGATGTGGTGACCCTTCACTGGCAGCAACGTGCTCGTTGGTATCAAACACCCATTTAACAGAGCTGATTTGTGACAGTGGCTTAACAAGATTTAGTGGCAAGGAGCACAAGGTCATTTACTGCATGGAATGAAAATACAGAGGCAAATCTAATTAGAATCGATTTGGAAAGACTTACACAGGGACCAGGGATGGAAAGAAGCGAGGGAGATGCTCCTGCTGTGAGTAACAAGGCTTAGAGAGAACGCTTTTTCTTTTCAAGCTCCTGATGGAGTTTCAGTGTAGCTCAGTGCTTAGTCTCAGACTTGGCCGCTTGTGTCTAATGGAAGAGATACAAAGGGTAAGAAAATCTTCCCATTGAGCCAGGATGTTCAGAGAGGGCCCTCTTGCTGTCCAAACACCTTCTCAGAGAAGAGTCTGGGTGCAGCTGGATCCACTCTGAGTCTCAGATACGGTCAGTAGTTTGAAGGATTCTGTGTGTGCAGTCAATGCTGCTCAGACAGGTTTTCACAGGTTGGCATCCTGTCATTCACTCACCCAGAACCTGCTGGGACAAGGAATCCCTCAGCCTCCAGGACTGGCTTTGAGAGGTGTCCCTGCTGCAGCAAAGCCCATTGCATGCAGTCACTGCCCTGCAGGGGAGCTCAGCGGGCCCAGGGCTGTTCTGCTGTAACTCATATTCACGCTCCAGCTACAGCTGTGAGTTTCTGCTAGAGCTGGCTGGAGCTAGGCAGTGGCCAGAACTGTGGCTTGCTGGGGCTCAGATCAGCCCCAGCTGCTGTGTTGCTCTCTCTGCCCCTAATCCACATGGCCAGACCTGAGCAGGGCCACATGTATAGCATCACAGAGTCCCTTTGGCTGTAAGGGACCTTTTGAGAACATCTGCCAAAGAGCACTCCCAGAGCCTTTTCTGCTGGGCAGTCCCCTTCCACTCTGCCCCCAGTCTGGAGCTTTCATGGGGTTGTTGTGACCCAAATGACACCCCGGTGCCGTGTCCACATGCTGTGCCCACCACAAGGTCATATCAGGACACCATGCAGCCCTGACAAAGTTTTTGTGCAGAGGCACTGTGAGGCTGCACTCAGGCTGCTGCTGTTCTGCAGGAGCTGTTTCAAGGCTGGGGGGTACTGCAGGTCCAGGGGCAGGCAGCAGAGTGAGCAGGCAGCATTAAGCAGGCAGCAGTGAGAAGACAGCAGAGTGAGCAAGCAGCAGTGGGGAGCAGGACTGCTGTTGAAGATGTGCAGTGAACTAATGTGCAGCTGTTGGGGTAAAGCACCCAAAGCTGCCTAGAGCTGCTGGGAGCAGAGGCCCTCCCAAAGCGCTTCAATTCCTCGGTGATACTGTGGAGCAGGAGCGCAGGCAGCCTGCCTCACCCCCCTCTGCTTCCCCAGGGAGCTTCCCGCGGAGCTGCTCAGCAAAATGGGGTCTGCGAGCCCCTGGCACCTTGTCACAGAGCAAATGGCTGCGGGAGGAGGAAGGTCAGCACGCTGGAGTGGGCTTCACATGAATCACCCCAGCTCCAGACCCCGGCCCTGGCAAGGCAGAGCTTCAGCCCTGGGAAGATGCTGCAGGCAGCACCACAGGGACCAGCCTCGTGGGAGCTCTGCCAGCAACAGTGCAGGGACACTGTGCACTGGTGACCCTGCAGGTTGCTGCCAAAGCTGCCCTCCTGGTAGCTGGTGGCCAGCCTAGCCTCCCTTGTCATCTCCTGGCCATGCCCAGCGCTCCTGCAGCCCATGCACACAGCCTGCAGAGCGGGAGACACTCACCTCGCCCTGCCACTGCATCTGTGAGGGAGGTTCTCACTGCTCTGCTATTTCCCCATCAGCCATTACAAGAAAATGCTGCTAGAGGGAACACGGACTGATCTGCAAAGGCCAAATCAAAAGGACAGGCTGTGCCCTGCATAGTTCTTACCTTGATTTCCATGCAGGGACATGACAAGCCATGCAACAACAACATCCTTGCCTTTCCACACCCCCATAACCTCACTGCCAGACCCTGTCCCAAGCCAAGCCTGCCTGCCCTATGGCCATGATCAACACCAAACTGTCAGTGGTGCATCCCAGCTCTGCATGCCCTCACTCTCTCTGTTCCCCAGCAACAGGTCTCAACAAGCCAGGTCTCCTGGATCACCCCAGAGCCAGCAACATCCCACTGTGGTCACAGTGTGTGGCAGAACTACAGCAAAGCCTTAACATGCAGCAGCACAGAGGAAGAGCAAGGCTCTGATGCAGATTAGCTGTGCCATCAGCAGCCACTGCTGTGTCTTACAAAGATGGTGAGAGGACCAAAGCATCCCCCTGGCAGGCAAAGCCTCCAGGGCTTGGGGCTGCCTAACCTGGAGAAGAGCAGCCGGGGTGGGCACCTTGTCAATGCTGATCATCATCCAAAGGGATGATCAAGAGGATGGGGCCAGACTCTTGCCAGTGGTGCCCAGTGACACAACAATGGGTGATGAGCACAAACTGGTGTCCAGGAGGTGCCACCTGAGCAGGAGAAGAAAATTCTATGCTGTGAGGGTGCTGGAGGCCTGGAGCAGGCTGCCCAGAGAGATTGTGGACTCTCCTTCTCAGGAAAGCTTCCAACCCCTCCTGGCCATTTTGATCCTGGGCAAGCTGCTGTGGGTGCCCTGCATGGGGGTGGAACTGGATGATCTCCAGAAGTCCCTTCCAAACCCACCATGCTGAGATTCTCAGGGATCTGGGTGATAAACTGCACACAGCTGTCCCAGGGGACTCATCACAGCAGAGCCATCTGAAAGCATCTCTTTGCTGCTTCTCCCCCTGGCAGGGAGACACCTGGCCCCGCAGTGGTGGCAACACACAGAACCCCCTGTGAAGAGCAGCAGCTCAGGTATCTCTAAAGGCTTCTTCTCCTGTGCAGGGCTGCTCTGAACAGCCTGCCCCAGCGTGTACACAGACACCAGGAGCTGCTGCAGCCCCCCAGTTGCTCGACCTCCCCCCAGCTCCTTCCGCACACCCTACCTGGTGCGGGGGCGGGGAGGATATGTCTCACTGCCAGGCAGAAGCAGCAGCTGCATGAAAAATGCACTTTGTTTTTTTCCTTATAAAGGAAGTTTCCAAACGTATGCTAATGTCAAGGGTGCTTCTGAGCCATTCGGTGGCTGACAACAGCCAGGTCACACTCTGCATTAAAATAAGATGAATCCCAAGCGAAAACCTTGGCAGATTTAGCATGCAGGGGTCCCGGTCCAGGCATTTCCAACAACAGATAGTATCTGAACCAGCTCTGAGCTGGATCCTGACCACCCAGGCTCTGCACCACTGCATGGAGAAAAGTTCCTTTTAATTCTGTAAGGGAAAACAGTTTAATCGTTGTAAGAAACCCTACCTTGAGGGTATCATTTCAGAACTACGGGCAGAGATTAGCAGGGATTTGTCAGATTGTTTTTATTCCAAATTTAGGCGCTTTCCATAAATTAATTACAGAAGCCAGCCCGCACCAGCCAGCAGCAGGCTGGGATGTTCTGTATTAGTCATTTCCATGCACCAATGTCCATGCCATCTGCCTGCCTGCTTGCTGTGCTCTCTGGGTGCCCCATTGTTCACCAGAGCTGCCTCCTCCTGTGGCGCCATGCCCCGCTGCAGGTAGACACTGCAGGCACACCATGGGCACCCCTTCAGGAGCACTGGCAGCAGGAAGCTTCTTGTGGTGATTGGCACTCAGCATGGCAACCCCGTTACAGAGGTTTGCTCCCTTCTGCAACCCTTCCAACCTCCCTCCATGGGCTGGAAACCACTTCTGAGCATCTCCAGCAGAATCACCCTGAGCATCACCCTGCAGGTGTGGGCAGTGCTGTACTGAGCCAGGGGTAAAGCCAAGAAGTGTTTATCCACACATGATATTCACACAGTGCAGACAAAGACCAGCTTCTGGGTCAGCCTGAGGCTGGCACTGTTAAAATCCAAGAGCCAAGCTTCCCTCACACAAGTTTCTTACAGCAACTCAGATCCTGAGTTCCTGTTTGTGCTCCTCATTCCAAGGACACTGAGGAACTGGAGCAGGTCCTGAGAAGAGCAACAAATCTGGGCAAGGGTCTAGAGAAGAGGGCTGGTGAGGAGCAGCTGAGAGAGCTGGGGGTGTTTAGTGTGGAGAAGAGGAGGCTGAGGGGAGACCTCATTGCTCTCTGCAGCTCCCTGAGAGGAGGCTGCAGCCAGGTAGCAGTTCATAGTCACAGAATGGTTTGGGTTGGAAGGGATTTCAAAGACCAGCCAGCTCCAGCCCCCTGCCATGGGCAGGAACCCAACCCGGGTTGCACAAGACCTCATCCAGCCTAGCCTTCAACCCTTCCAGGGAGGGGCAGACACAGCTTCCCTGGGCAACTTGTTCCATTGTCTCCCCACCCTCACTGTCTTGAGTTTCTTCCTCACCTCCAGTGCAAATCTGCCCTCCTCTAGTTTCACTCCATCCCCTCTCATCCTATCACTACAAGCCTCTGTCAAAAATCCCCTCCCTGCTTTCCTGTAGGTTGGTTTCTTGTCTTAAGGAACAAGCAATAGGACAAGAGGAAATGGCCTCAGGTTGCACCTAGGCAATTTTAGGTTGGACATGTGGAACAGTTTCACCCCTGAAAAGGTTGTCAAGCCCTGGACCAGGAGAGTGGTAGAGTCCCCATCCCTGCAGGGGTTTCAAAGCTGTGTAGATGTGGTGCTGGAGGCCATAGACCGGTAGTGTCCTGGTAGTGCTGGGTTAAGGGTTGGACTCCATGGAGTGTCTTCCAGCCCAAACTGCTCTGTGATTCTGTGAGTCTCTCCTCTGTCCCTGCCAACCCTCTGCGTCCCACTGGGTCAGGCTCAGGTCACCTGCCCTGTGAAAATCCAGAAGGCTTTGTGTTACTGGGTGTCTTGAGGGGTCTGTGGAGACTTCAGGGGAGCTATAAGAAGTAATGGGGGGGGAAGAGGGGGAGGGNTAGGGGTAACAGCTGTCAGGGATGTCATGGCGGATGCTTTGGATGGTTATAGGGAGTTCAGAGGGCTTTGGGGGTGTTAAAGAATGGAGGGGGGGGCATTTGAGGTGGTATGAGGGTTATGGAGTGAACTGCAGGGGCCACGAAGGTCATTGTGGGGGGACGGAAGGGTGTTTATGTTGAGGCTTTGGAGTTTAGGAGGGGCTATAGAGAGTCACTGGGTGACCAACTTCTATGGCCAGCCCAGCAGGTAAGCAGCCAGCGGTGGTTTGGGTTTAATCCATCTGGAGATGGGAAGCAAGGGCAGAAGCTGGCAGAGGGAAGCCGTCAGAGATGCCCTGGCTCTGGGGACATGTGGCTGTTCCTCCAGCCCCTGGCTGGCTGAGACCCAGTGTGGCAGCCCAAGGCCAGCCAAGAACAGCATGAAGGTGATGTGCTGAGTTAGACCTATCCACTCTGCTCTCAGTCGGAGCCTGGAGCCTACTTTTAACAGAGAAAAATTAAAATATCCAAAGGGTTTGGTTGCTTCTAAATATAAATCCTGGCTATCCTTTAAGCAGGATTAAAGAAGCCAGCGTGGCTGAAATCCCTGATGGAGATGAAGCTTTTACTCCCTGCAGAAAGCCTCTGGAAAGGCTTTAAAAATAATCTGGTGGTGCAGCCTAAGAGTCCAAGCAGGGACCCACCCTGCAAGAGCAGCAAAGCTTCCCCTGCCCAGTGGACTCCTGAGCACATCAACTCCAAGCAGCAGCGCCCTGAGCTGCTCACAGCCCCCGCACGGAGCTGCTCTACCGTGGGGACAGCGAGATGGGGTCAGAGAAGCGGGGACAGAGCGAGGCGGGTCCCCTGGGCGCAGAGCGGAGCCGTCCTGTCTCAGGGCAGTTCCTTCGAGCGCAGGTGATCGGCCCAGGCTGCTCTCTCTTCGCAGGGACAGGGACCCAAGCCAAGAGGTGGCAGCACCACCACGGTGGGACAGGACCACGTAGAGCCCGGGGATGTGAAGAGGAGCTGAACGGTGCACGGGGGAGCAGCAGCACATCCAGCCCCTTCCCCACGCCATGGGGCAGGGACTGCCGAGGGGCTCCAGGCTCCCGAGGGGCTCCAGGCTCCTCAGGCCCTTGAAGCAGGGAGAGCCACTAGCATAGACTCTCAGGTCACATCACTTAGGCACCCAGGCCCCGCATTGCTCGCAGGAGCCAGCAGCGCTGCTGGTGCCTGGCTGTGGCCCCGGAGGCGTTCGGCAGATCCCGAAACGGGAGCCCAGCCCCGGAGCAGAGCCATTCATTAACCAGCTTGGTCCCAGCGCCGCGGCTTTGCCCCGGGAAGCAGCCAATCGGTCGGGGGGCGTGAGTCCGGCTGGATCTGCTCCCACCACCAGCCCTCGGCAGCTGCCTTTCTAGACCAGGCTGATTGTGAGGTCCTGGCAAAACCACTCCCAGCCCCAGGACTGCCTGGAGAACTATGCCCAGGGCGTAAGAGTGGGGTGGGGTGGGATGGGATGGGATGGGATGGGATGGGATGGGATGGGTGGAGAGACAGAGATGCAGCCATTCTGCTGCCTTTTGCAGGAGCTGTCACTCCTGTGTCATCCAGAGACCTGCATGATTTGCCAGCGGTGATTTGTATTGCAGAGGACATCAGCTTCACACAGTGACAACCAGGGAATGCTTTTGTCCTGTGCTGAAGCACACCTGGAACCTCATCCAACATCGGCTCAACAGGGAGATGTCCACCTTCTGCCATGGGACATACACCCCACTGTCACTTGGACACATCTCCTGTGGCTGTCTCATCTGCTTTCTGCCCTGAGACCACTGGAAGCAAACAATAGAAGCCAAGGGTTGGGAATCAAACAGCCTTGCACAGGGATGTGGAAGCAGTGTCTGTGGAGGTTGTGTCCTCAGCAAGATCTCTCCAGGTGTGACCTGCCAAGGCAGATACCTTCAAGTGTACAGTCATGGAATCATGACTACCTGAAAAGATGCTGTGTAGAGGCTGCTGCTGGCCTCTTCTCACGGGTAAACAATGATAGAACAAGAGGGAATGACCTCAAGCTGCAACTGGGCAGGTTTAGACTGGACATTAGGAAAACTTTTTTCACAGCGAGAGGTCAGGCATGGGAATGAGCTGCCCATAGAGGCGGTTGAGTCACCAGCCCTGGATGTGCTTAAAAGTCATTTGGATGTGGTGTTTGGGCATATGGTTTAGGGTGAACCTTGTAGAGTAGGGGTATAGGCTGGACGTGGTGATCCTGAAGATCTTCCCCAACATGAATGTTTCTGTGATTCTGTGAATCATGGAATTGCTCGGGTTGGAAGAGATCTTTAAGATGATCAAGTCCAATCTCTAAGATGATCCAGTCCAACCTTTAACCCAGCACTACCAGGGCACCACCAAGCCATGTCCCTCAGCACCACATCTCCACAGCTTTGAAACTGCTCTAGGGATGGGGACTCCACCACTGCCCTGGGGGCAGTCTGAGGTCTTAGAATCATAGAATCATAGATTAGGTTGGAAGAGACCTCAAAGATCATCCAGTTCCAACCTCCCACTAGATCAGGTTGCCCAAGGCCACACCCAACCTGGCCTTGAACACCTCCAGGGAGGGAGCAGCCACAACCTCCCCAGGCAACCTGTTCCAGTGCCCCCCCACCCTCACTGTAAAGAACTTCCTCCTAACATCCTGTTATGTCTTCTCCAGCCTCTCGTTCCTTGGGAGCAGAGCACAACCTCCACCTGGCTCCAGCCTCCTGTCAGGGAGTTGCAGAGAGCAGTGATGTCTCCTCTCAGTTTCCTCTTCTGCACATTATACACTGCCAGCTCTCTCAGCTGCTCTTCCCCAGCCCTCTTCTCCAAACCCTTCACTACCTCTATTGCCCTTCTCTGGACCTGCTCCAGCCCCTCAGTGTCCTTCTGGGATGGAGGGGCCCAGAACTGAGCCCAGCACTCAAGCTGTGTCCTCAGCAGTGCCCAGCACAGGGGCACAATCCCTGCCCTGCTCCTGCTGCCCACACCATTGCTGATCCAGCCCAGGGTGCTGGTGCCCTTCTTGGCCACCTGGGCACTGCTGCCTCATCTCCAGCTGCTGTTAAACAGCATTCCCAGGGCCTTTTCTGATGGGCACTTTCCAGCCATTTTGTCCCCAGTCTAGAGCCTTCATGGGGTTGTTGTGACCAATGGCAGGACCCAACCCTTGGCCTTGTTGGACTTCAAACAATTGATCCTGGCCTGCTGATCCTGCCTGGCCACAGGGGGAAAGCCCTAGACGTGGCTGGTACCTGCTCAGTGTCCTTGCTCCTCCAGCAGCAGCCTGATCACCTACCAGCAGGTGCAGGGGGCAGTGGCAGCCACTCACCGACCTCATTTCAGCATTCAGAGAGGCTTTACAGAACTCTGCAGGGTGTCCAGGCTGCACACAGGCTGAATGCCCTTAGACACTGAAGGGTCACACGCAGGCTGAACACTTTTGGCACTGAGGGGTCACACACAGGCCGAATGCTTCTTGGCACTGAGGCACCACTTGGGCTGAACACCCTTGGCACAGAGGCACCACCTGGGCTCAGAGGCAGCCACAGTCCTGCTCTGCATTGCTCTTGCACAGGGATGAACTGCTCATGAGCAGGATGTTTTTTTCCTGGGTTGGCTTGTTGGTACTCCTGCTCTGAAAGGTGCCAAGCAGCAGGAACAGCCCAGCCTTGGCAGCAGGTGGTGGGATAGGGACACTGATGGCAGGGAGGTATGATGCAGCCATCACACTGCTGCCCTCTGCACCCCTTTTTATGTGCTGTGTGGTCTTCTCTGATCTTCTGTAGATGTACTCACATCCCAGTAGCTACCTCCCTGCAAACCTGTCCCTTCGCCTCACAGCTTCATGATCCTGCCCCAGTCCAGAGTGTTTTGTCTGGAAGGGGTCTGTGAGATCATTGAGTGCAGTCATCACCTCAGCACTGTCAAGGAACCACTGGCACTCAGCACCATGACAGCTCCCCTGCAATGCTCCCAATTTTCTCCCAGGCCCACATGTGCTGGCTGAGCAGGAGCTGGCTAGTCTGCTGTGTGTCTGGCAGGAGCTGGATAGTGCCCCATGTGCCACGCAGAACCACACTGGTGGGAACAGCAGCAGCTGCAGGGCTCCATCTTCCATCCCTTGTAGGTACCCTGGTCCAGGTCTCCCTCCATCTCTCTCCAGCTGCCAGGTTGGGATGGAGGGGAACTGAGGTTTCGAGCTCATCTGAGAAGAGTCAGCAGATGTCACAGTCCCCCCATCCCTGAAGGGGAAGACACTCCTGAAACCCTGGCACAGGAAGGTGAGGTGCTAAGACTGCACTCCTCTACTCAAATAAACATAATTGGGGCTCTCTTCCCCTCCCCCAAGGCCTGGGGAAGTTGGACTTCTATGGTTCACACTCTGTGTCTGATGTAAACTACATCTCCACAGTCATCAGGGTCAAACGTGGACATGCAGAGGGACAGGACCCTGCCAGTATCCTGAGAGGGGAGGGCTGTGTTGCTCACAAGTGCTGTGAGACACTAGGTCAGTGCCTTAATCTCACCCCTCTTCGTCCCTAGGGAACATCCCACTGAGCCAGGCATCCCTTGGGCACCCAGTGGGGTCATGCAAGAGGCAGCAGCTGGTGGAAATCGAGCTCAGTTTGCTCCTGTGGAAGCTCAGGAAGCTCCTGCCCATTGGAAATGCAGCCCTCAGTCCCATGACACTAGGAGCCACAGTTGCTGGTGGGGCTTGAGGTGGTGGGGAGGGAGCTGTGAGGAGCAGGCTCCAGCACAGCCCTGTATGCTCTGAGCAGTGCAGCAGCTGCAGGAGAAGAAGGCTCAGGAGATCCTGCCCCGTGTATGAAGATGTAGTAGTTTAAAACTAACACTAGCCTGGTTCTTAATTCCAAACAAGAATAGGACCTTTTTGGAGATATTTGAGTAACAGGTAAATAAATAAGGAGCGGGACACAGAAGAACATCAATAGATGGGTCTGTATCATTCCACTGGATTGCTGATCAGGATACTGTTTGCTGCACAAACTATTCTCTCTCCTTTGCTCTGCTCTGGCCTGTTGGCTGCTGCTTTTGCTTACAGTTAAGTTCTGTGCCCTCTTTCTCTCCTACCTTGGTGCCTGCACAGTCTTCTTGCTGCTGTAACCACCTGGCTGGGGTCTGCTCCACCTGGACAGAGCTGCTGCCTCCTGTTGAGGCCTGCATTCAAGAAGAATCCAATTCAATTCGGGCAGTTCACTACCCATCCAGCCTGGGTTTGGGTATATATCTCTAACTATTCCCTCCCCTTGTATCTTTATAACCTTCCTTTCCCTTAAATACCTTTTTTTTTTTTTTTTTTGTTGGTTGGTTGGTTTGTTTTTGGTGGTTTGTTTTTTGTTTTTTGTTTTTTTATTACCTTTGTACTTCCAAACCAGTGCAAGGCTGTGCTTTGGTCACTTTTTACTCTTCTGCCTAATATTCTTCCATAAGGGTAGAGGGGAGGCATCCTAAATTCTGTTCTTTTGGGCTTGTGGGCTCCAGAAAAAAACTTAAACAGCAGCAGATACATATGGCTAAGTAGTGTCAGGGCTTTCTCTCTGCTTTCTCTCTTTTCCTTTACATGGTGAGGGGGGAATCAGTACAGGGGGGATCCTTGTATTGTTTCTGAATTGTAAGTATATGTAAATATGGCTCGTACATATTCATTCCATTTTATACTTTTAGGTCTTAGCTTGCTTTTGCAAACATAGCTTGCACTTTGCTTCCCACTTCTGAGTGTTTTGGTAATTCATCCGGAGGTCGAATTCCAGTATGTTGGTGTCCAAATCAAACCCACAACAGAAGACACGGTGGGGAATGGCTTCTCTGAGCAGTGTCTCACCAGGTTGGCACAGTGAGTTAGGAGGGAAATGCTACTGTTACTCTGAGGGTTGGGTGGACACTGGAGCCAGTTTCTCAGAGCTCACAGAAACACCTCAATCCCAGCAGGACACAGCCCCAGGCAACCAGCTCTGGGAGACTCTGCTTTGAGCAGAGGGTGGGACAAGGTGACCTCTGGAGGTGCCTCCAGCCGCAGGGACAGTGTGGCTCTCAGTGCAGAGGACGTTGATAAGATACAGTGCAAGAGCACAGCTCTGACATGCAGAGGGGTGGAGGAGCTGTCACCTGTCCAATAGACTGTGAGGTTCTCCACCCATAGGCCCTGACCTGAGAAGCAGTCAGGGAGAGCTGGGCCACCACCAGCTCATGTGGTGAGAAAGGCAGGATCCAAGGGAGCAGGGCTGAGTCTGCATGCGAGATATTCCCAGGTCTGACACTGGAGAGGCTTGGTCCTGCTGGAGCTGGCTGCCAGCTGCAGGAAGGAAGCCACAGGGTCCCTTGTCCTTGCCCAGATGATGCTGTTCATTGAGCAGTGACCTTCTGAGGCAGGCTGTATGCAGAGTGTGCTTGCTGAACAGGTCCTCTGTGTGCCTGTGGCTGCAGCTGGTGGGTGGAAGAGAGTGGTGGCAAGCCAAGGTGCTTCAGGGAAGAGTTCACAGAATCATAGAATGTCAGAGACTGGGGACCTCGAAAGATCATCCAGTCCAACCCCCGTGCCAAAGCAGGATCACACAGGAATACATGCAGGCAGGTCTTGAATATCTCCAGAGAAGGAGACTCCACAGCTCCCCTGGGCAGCCTGTTCCAGTGTTCTGTCACCCTCACATTGAAAAAACTACTCCTCATGTTTACATGAAAATTCCTATGCCTCAACTTCCACCCACTGCCCCTTGTCCTGTCACTGAGCATCACCGAGCAGAGCCTGGCTCCATCCTCCTGGCACTCACCCTTTACATAGTTATAAACATTAATGAGGTCATCTCTCAGTCTTCTCCAAGCTAAAGAGCCTCAGCTCCCTCAGGCTGTCCTCACAAGAGAGATGCTCCATTTCCTTCATCATCTTTGTGGCTCTGTGCTGGATTCTCTCAGGCAGTTCTATGTCCCTCTTGAACTGGGGGGCCCAGAACTGGACACAGTACTCCAGATGCAGCCTCACCAGGGCAGAGTAGAGGGCAGGGGAACCTTTAGCCACAGCANTTTTCTCCTTCACTGCTCTCCAGCAGGTCAGTCTCCAAACTACACTGACACCTGGGGTTGTTCTTTTCCAGGTACAAGACTCTTCCCTTGCCTTTATTGAATTTCATTCAATTCCTCCCTGCCCAACCCTCCAGCCTGTCCAAGTCTTGCTGAATGGCAGCACAGTCTGAGGGGGTGTCAGCCACTCCACAGTTTGGTGTCATCAGCAAACTTGCTGACAGTGCACTTCATGTCATCCTCATCCAGGTCACTGATGAATATATTGAACAGAACTGGTCCCAGTACTGACCCCTGAGGGACTCCACTAGTCAGAGGCTTCCAACTAGACTCCATCTCATTGACCACAACTCTCTGGCTTCTTTCCTTCAACCAGTTCCAAATCCACCTCACTACCTGATGTAAATGGTTAACTCCTGGGGGGTGGTTGGAACCTGATCCCAGGTCATCCAGACTCCTCCCTAGGGGTGGCCTGATCCTGACCCCACATGCAGTGGTTATTCCACTTACCCTTCCTGTCTGGAGCTCCTATAATGCAGAGGAAATTCCTGTTTCTCTCACTTGCTCTTCTCTTCCTCTCTCATGCCTGCGTCACCAGCCAGCTGCATTCCTGGTTCCTGCTGCTCCTGCTTCGCCACGTGGTGGGACCATCCACTTCCATCCACTGGTTGTATGCATGTATTTTGTTTTCCTTCCCTATATTTTTTTGTAACTCTCCTTACATAAAATACCCTTTTTTATTGTTAAAAGTTTTCTTTTAACTTCCAAATTGAATCAAGGCTATTCTTTGGGCTCTGGGGCTCCACACCACACTGCCTCAGTTTAGCCAGAACGATGCTGTGGGAGACAGTGTCAAATGCTTTATTGAAATCACGACAAACCACATCCACTGCTCTACCATCATCTACCCACCTGATTATGTCCTCATAAAAGGCTATCAGGTTGCTCAGACATGACTTCCCCTTGGTAAAACATGGTGACTCCTCCTGATGGCCCCCTTGTCCTTGATATGCCTAAGGACAGCACCAAGGATAAGTTTCTCGATCACCTTTCTGGGGATGGAGGTGAGGCTGACCTGTCCATAGTTGCCTGGGTCCTCCTTCTTACCCTTTTTGAAGATTGGAGTGACATTTGCCCTGCTCCAGTCCGCAGGCACCTCTCCTGTCTGCTATGACTTACTGAAGATGGTGGAGAGTGATCTGACAATGACCTGTGCTAGCTCCCTCAGCACCCGTGGGTGCATGCCACCAGGACCCATGGACTTATGGATGTCCACATTACTCAAGTGTTCCTTAACCCAGTCCTCATCAACCAGAGAAGATTCCTTTGTCATGCTTTCCTCTGCTGCTTCAGGTGTCAGGGGCTCGAGGGCAGCCTCCAGCATTACAGATGGAGACAAAGGAGGCATTTAGTAACTCTTCCTTCTTTGTGTCCTCTGTCACCAGGGCACCCACCTCATTCAGCAGAGGTCTTACACTGCCTCTAACCTTAGCTTTTCTTGCAACAGATTTGAAGAAGCCCTTCCTGTTATCCTTGACCTCCCTTGCAAGGCTGAGTTCCATTGAGGCCTTAGCCTTCCTAGTTGTCTCTCTACATGCTCTGACAACAGTCCTATGTTCCTCCCAGGCAGCCAGCCCCTCCTCCCATGATCTGTAGACTCTCTTCTTTCACTTCAGTTTGCTTAGCAGTTCCTTACTTAATCATGCAGGTCTCCTGGCTCCCCTTCTCAATTTCCCACTTGCTGGGATGCACTGATCTTGAGCTTGGAAGAAGAGGTCCTAAAATGCTAACCAACTATCTTGGGCCCCTCTGCCTTCCAGTACCCTGTCCAATGAGATTCCATCCAACAATTGCTTGAAAAGGCCAAAGATGGCCCTCCTGAAATCCAGGGTTGTAGTCCTGCTTGACATCCTGTTCCTACCGGACTCCAGAATTCCACCATTTTATGGTTGCTAAAGCCAAGACTGCCCTTAACCTTCACTGCTTCCACCAGACCCTCCTTGTTGGTGAGGATAAGATCCAGCAGTGCTTCCCGCACATCTGCAGCAAAGGCTTTGAATCGGAGCCGCAGAGCAGACGGCTCATAGGTGCCTGGTGCCTGTGAGAGTCTGGATGATAGCACACCTCTGCCAGCACCATGTGCCGTGGTTTGCACCTCTCTGGGTGTCTGCATTCTGCTGGTACTGGTGCCACTGGAGAAACTGGCCAGGCGTTCAGAAGTTGGCGCTGTGTGTGGTGCGCAGGAAGAGGAAAGGAAAACCCTGGCAGGAGCTGCGCTGCAAGATTAGCGTGGGGACGTCATGGTGGAGAGCAGGCACTCCTGACACAAATCCCTGCACGATTGGGGAGCAGATAAGACGTCAGCTCCGATGACAGCTCAGCTCAGAAAAGTAAAATCAACTTTGGAGCAACGACTGCAAAATGCAATGGGCTGTGCTGGCTTGATCTGACAGCAGACAGCGCGGCGATAACGCAGAGCCGGCAGCAGAGGCTGACACCACGGGCTGACAGCTCCAAGCACTGACGGCTGCTGACGGTGCCGGCCCCGGAGCTCTTTAGGAAGCCCCTTTCAGAACGGAGACCTCTTGTTGGCGTCTCCACTAGATAAGAAGGGCTCTCATCTCCCAGGGCGATGAGGAGGCAGCGGCCCTGCCGCAGAGCCTTTGTTCTCAGCAGAACTCAGGCAGGGTGACCGAGCCAGGCACTGCCCTGCAGCCACATCGCTGCTGCTGCACGGCACACACAGGGCCTGAGCCCCTGCCTGCAGGTCACCCCAAACCCGGCACTGCTGGGGCGCTGCGAGCCAGCTCTGGAGAAGGCACCAGGGCTCATGGAGAATGCCCTGCTTTTGCAAGGGGTTTGAAATCGGGTCAAGAGGAAGCGAAGGAGTGCAAATGCATGTGCACACGCAGAGTGCTGCAGGTGGCAGCACACCCAGAGCAGCCCAGCTGCCACGGGCTGCCTATGCTCACACCCGGCAGTGCCTGACAGAGTGATGCACCCAGACCACTTCTTCCCCTTCCATCTGCCTGCTCTGCTCTTCCAAGTCACCAGTGCATTGACACCTGATCCAGACAGACTTTACTAAAGCATCATCTTAGGTTTAGAAAATGTTGTAAAAGCTCTACAGGACTCTGGTAAACTCCAGCTCCTGCCCAGCTCACACAAATAGAGCAGAGAAGGCAGGTAAGTAGCAAGAGTGCTCTGGATCCACCTCTGTGTGCTGTAGTGTGGCTGCTGGAGCTCCTCAGCCAGCCTCCTGCGTGCTTCTTGGGATCTGCAGTTTCCACACTGAACCCAGTGGAGCTACTGATCTCCAAAGTGCCTAAGAAAAGTTCCCATCTCCTGCTTCTTGATGTAATCCACCTTTTCCCTCTCTCATCCTTACATGGTCCCCATCAGCAGCCCCATCAGGGAGCTGCTCCAGCTCTGCAGGATATCCAGCTCCAGGCCAAGCAGCCCTGCTTCCTCAGGGCACCGATCAAGCAGCATTTCCCTGCTGCAGTCAGCTCTTGAGGACAGCTGTCCTGTGACAGAATGAGGGAGGTTGTGAGCGGAGTGCCCTGAAAAGCTGGAGATGAGTCAGCATCGAGTGCTGCCAACCCTGCCCTGGGCTGAAGCCCAGCAGTGTGGGCAGCAGGGACAGAATTCTGCCTCTATGCCGAGACCTCCCCTGCAGTGCTTGGACAGCTCTGGAGTCCTTTTCACAGCACAGACAGGAACCTGGATCAGGGCCAGAAGAGGCCCTTAACAGTGCTGGGAACCCTTTCCTGTGAGGCCAGGCTGCGACAGTTGGGTTCTCCAGGGAGAACTGGTGACGTTTCAGTGCCAAACAGAAAGCTGGGGTCAGGCTTTTCAGCAGGGCCTGTTGTGATGGGCCAAGGGGATGTGGTTTGGACTCAAAGAGGGGGATTGAGAGTGGAGAGAAGGGAGAAAGGTTTGATCCTGAGGGTGGGGAGAGCTTGTCTGAGGGTGCCCAGAGATGTGGGAGCTGCCCTGTGGCTGGCACCATTGCAGGTCAAGTTGTCTGGGGCTGTGAGCAACCTGCTCTGGTTAGAAATGTCCTTGCCGATTGCATGGAGCTGGACTGCAGGAGCTTGAAAGATCATTTCCAACCTAAACCATTTTGATTCCTGGAAGGAGACCTACCAGCAGCCCTAGTGGAACTCATTCTGAGGTGGAGATGTTGCTGGCTTCTCCTGTCCCTGTGGTCCTGTCACCCACTTGCACTGACAGCAGCACAATGAGTGCTACCATGAGCATACATGCTGAAGTGGTGACACAGTTCAGAGTGCCAGCTCCCACCTAGGCCTCCAAACCAGCTGATTCCGAGGTCAGAGATGGGCTGGTGCTCCCATGGACATGGCAGAGCTTTCTGCACAGGGAAGCCCACACCTGGAGCTGGGTGACAACTCGCCATTGCACTCATGCACCCCCATGCAGCCTGAACATGCACCTCAGACGAGAGAAGGAACAGGCAGTGTCAGAGGGATGGAGGAGCCACAGGGAGGCTGCAAGATCCCCATAATGGGTGGGTAGCCAGGCCTTGTATCCTCTCAATATGCATGAGCAGAGGGAGCATCCCTTAGATGACATTGCATGCACCACACATGTACATTCTGCAGATGACACTGCATACACAGCACACGTGAATGCCATAGGTAACACTGCATGCACAGCATACATGCATTCCATAGGTGACACTGTGTGCACCACACACATGCATTCCATAGGTGACACTGTGTGCCCTGCACATGTGAATTCCATAGGTGAAACCGTGTGCCCTGCACACATGCCTTGCATAGGTGACACTGTATGCAGCATACACATGCATTGCATCGGTGACACTGTATGCACTGCACACATGCCTTGCATAGGTGACACTGTATGCAGCGCACACATGCACTGCATAGGCGACACTGTATGCAGCACACACATGCATTGCATAGGTGACACCGTATGCACTGCACACATGCATTGCATAGGTGACACTGTATGCAGCGCACACATGCATTGCACAGGTGACACTGTATGCACTGCACACATGCCTTGCATAGGTGACACTGTATGCAGCGCACACATGCATTGCACAGGTGACACTGTATGCCCTGCACACATGCCTTGCATCGGTAACACTCTATGCAGCGCACACATGCATTGCATAGGTGACACTCTATGCCCTGCACACATGCCTTGCAGAGGTGACACTGTATGCACTGCACACATGCCTTGCATAGGTGACACTGTATGCAGCATACACATGCATTGCATCGGTGACACTGTATGCACTGCATACATGCATTGTATAGGTGACACTGTATGCAGCGCACACATGCCTTGCATAGGTGACACTCTATGCAGCACACACATGCCTTGCATAGGTGACACTGTGTGCAGCGCACACATGCATTGCATAGGTGACACTCTATGCCCTGCACACATGCCTTGCATCGGTAACACTCTATGCAGCGCACACATGCATTGCATAGGTGACACTGTATGCACAGCACACGTGAATGCCACAGGTGACACTGCATGCTCGGCACACATGCATTCCATAGACGACACTGCATGCACAGCACGCATTCATAGGCTTCTCCCATTCTATAGGTATCCCATTCTGGCACTGGTCGTATCGTTGCCGCGGCAGCACTCGAGCTGGAACTGGGTCAGCTTGCTCCGTGCCCCGCTAAAGTGTATTCCAGAGCCACTCCGGCCAAACGGCTCCTGTGCCCGCCCGCCGCCCTTGGGCAGCGCGGTTCGTGCCGGGGGCGGGCCGGGGCGGGCCGGTGCTCCGCGGCGCTGCCGCCCGGTGTCGCTGCGGCAGACTCGGCGGGGTTGGAGCCGGGTCGGCGGCGCGGCCATGTCGGTGTTCGTGACGCGGCGGATCCCGGCCGAGGGGCTGCGGCTGCTGTCGCAGGCCAGCGGG
>VWZI01012379.1:51934-85597 GCA_013396835.1 Psilopogon haemacephalus | reverse complement strand
GGCCGCGGGGGCCCCGCGGTGCCCTCCCACCGTGGGTCTCCCCGCGGTGTGTCGCACCTGCTGGAACACTCCGTTCCCTCTCCGCTTGCCCTCCCGGATCCTCTGTCCCGTCCCCGTCTGGTCCCCCTTCTCGCTTTTGCCATCTCCCTCCGAGGGCCTCCCCGTTCCTCCCCATAAACGCGCCCTCCTTCTGCCCGTTTCGTTCCCGTCCCGGATGGCCCCCGGTGTCCCGAACCCCGGCCCGCCCCGGGGGTCGCTGGGCAGCCGCCGCTGTTGGTGTCTCGCAGGGCCCAGCCTGAAGGTGATCAGCACCATGTCGGTGGGCTTTGACCACCTGGCCCTGGAGGAGATCAAAAAGCGGTAGGTGACCTCGGGCCGTCACCCTGCCTGGGAGGGATGGGGGCGGTGGGAAGCGGGGCTCGGAGCCGGCTCTGCACAAGGCGCAGCTGCAGGTCACTCGGCAGGTGGCCTTGGCACCGTCCTGGTGGGTGAACTTCGACGGAGCTTGGGGCTAGACACGGATTGCAACCTGCACCTGCCCCTGAGGGCATGGTCAGGATCGAGGCCAGCTGGGCCTAGAGGAGCCCATGTGTGCTAGGATAAGGGTAGGAGAAGCCCAGACAGGGATCAGAAGGGTCTGTAGAAGGGCCCAGGAGGGCGTTCTGCAGCACACAATAATGAAATGTCTAGAAGAGATCATAGAGTCACAGAGTGCTTTGAGTTGGAAGGAACCTTGAAGACTCCCTGCCACGGGCAGGGGCACCTCCCACCAGCCCAGGTTGCTCAGGGCCTCATCCAGCCTGGCACTGAATACCTCTGCAGAATGCAGCTACAGCTTCTCAGTGTCTCCCCACCCTTACTCTAAAGAATTTCTTCTTCCTCTCCAGGCTCAATCTCTCCTCTCCCAACTCAAAGCCACTGTCCCAGCACTGCCAGCCCTTGTCCAAAGTCCCTCCCCAGCTCTCCTGGATCCTCTTCAGGTCCTGGAAAGGCTGCTCTAAGGTCTCCCTGGAGCCTTCTCTTTTCTAGGCTCAACAGCCCCAACTCTCTCAGCCTACTCAGGTAGGAGCAGTCCTCCAGTCTTCTGATCATCTTTGTGGCACTCCTCTGGATAGGTCAAGAGGAAATGGCCTAAAGCCACCCCAGGGAAAGTTTAGGCTGAACATGAAAGAGTTGTCAAGCTTTTTAACACACTGCCCAGAGCAGTGGTGGAGCCTCCGTCCCTGGAGGGGTTCCAGAGCTGTGGAAATGTGGTGCTGAGGAATATGGTTTGTCCCTGTCAGTGCTGGGTTAACAGACCCCATTATTCCAAAAGGCTTTTCAGCTCATAGCAGTTCTGTAGTTCTGCAATTGTGAGAGGTGCATCAGCAGCATCTTGTCCAGAAGTTCTGAGGTGGACCCCTCAGCTGCAGCATATCCCAGAGACTTGTGCTTGCCTTGCAGAGGGATCCGTGTGGGCTACACCCCAGACGTCCTGACTGATGCCACCGCAGAGCTCTCGGTGGCTTTGCTTCTGGCTGCATGCCGCCGGCTGCCTGAAGCAGTGGAACAGGTGAAGAAGTGAGTACTAGCAGCTGCCAGCTGCAGAAGGGGCTGGGTTCTGAGGATGAGAGCTGCAGGAGAATGTGTGTCATCCTGGGCAAGCAAAACAGGGCTAAGGACTGTGGCACCTCGCATCCTGTACCCAAGTCCTCTGCACTTCTCTTGCCTTTTGGCAGTGCACTGCTCAAGGGGCTGCTCAGGGACAGAGCTCAGCCTCTCTTTGGGAGGCAGAAGACCTGCAGGAGATGGCACCCAGGGCCACTGCAGACCTGTCAAGAGCACATGTGGCAGGTCTGGGCAGAGCTCATTGACTGGTAAATGTTTCAGAGCAGTGGTCAGGAGTGGCTGTATTAAATCAATCCCAAGGTTATTGCTGTGCACCTGAAGTCCTCTGGAGCAGGCTCTCTAGAGCAGGCTGTGCTCTGGAGCAGGCTGTGCTGCGGAGCAGGTTCTCCTCTAGAGCAGGCTCTCCTCTGGGGCAGGCTTTCCTGTGCAGCTCTCTGACATCTGTTTCTTGCTGTCTCTGCTAGTGGTGGCTGGACAACATGGAAGCCCCTGTGGATGTGTGGCTATGGTCTGTCTGACAGTACGGTGGGCATCATAGGTCTGGGGAGAATAGGTAAGTGTGGATCATGTGCAGTGGTTCTGGAGATGTGACTAAGGTGGTGTCCCTTATGCTCTCTGCCACTACTGAGGATAACTTGGGCAGCCCTGTGTGGCCTTTGTGAACACTGGTTTTGGTTCACCAGGTCTAAACTGTGGAAGGGTGAAGCGTTCGGACACATCCACTGCCTGTTGAATGCTGCAGCAGGCTAAGTGCCACCCTCTTGGCACTCCCTTAAGCAAAGCCCTCACACAGTCCAAGGTGTCCTACTCACCAGAGCTGGCTTGCCCCCAGATGGAGTTTGGCAGCAGATAGCTGCTCTGTCCCCATCTTTCAGCTTGCTTCCCGGGTGTCTCTAACTTCCTGCTCCTGAGCTCCCTTTCCACATTGTGCTGGAGATCTGTTCCTATTCAGATGAGGTGCAGCAGGAGCCGTCCACCTCCCATGCCCACCATGCTCTGGGCTTGGAAGCAGACTGGCAGCTGCAGTCCCACTGCAGTGGTCTGTGGCAGGCAGTGTGTTCTGCTGGGTGCCAGCCTCACCAGGTGTCATCTGCTGCAGGACAGACTGGGGAGGACAGGCGGACCTTGGTGTCCCAGAGCTGGTCCCTGTGCAGCAGGGCCTCAAGCAGGCCCTGGCCCATCTCCTCTCTCTCCCCCAGGACAGGCAGTTGCTCGGCGCCTGAAGCCCTTTGGGGTCAGAAGGTTTCTGTACTCTGGCAGCCGCCCAAGGCCAGAGAGTGCCGCGGAGTTCAGCGCAGAGTATGGTAAGGGAGGTGCCTGGCAGAGGGGTAGTGCCCAGGCATCGCTTTTGGGCAGCGTGGAGCTCTGTGGCTAGGATGGCTCCAAGGAGCTGCCATCCCATGGGATGGGAGCTGGAGGTTCTGGCTGGCTCCTTGGTGCAGCTAGCGTGACTGCCATGGGGGCAGCAAAGGAGGAAATGGCTCCTTTCAGACACTTCCCACACGGCAGTGGTGGCTGGCAGGGAGGGAGACAGGCCCCTGGAGCCAAGTGGTGCCAGCCAGGAGGCTGGGCACAGCTGATACCCACCCTAAGTGTGGTCTGTCACCATTCCTGATGCTTTTACTTTTCATCCTCTCCCTCCAGCTATCCAGTTCCATTCCCATGAGGAAGTGAAACAAGACAGGGAAAGGAAAGTGGTGGCTTCCCATGGGAGGAGGAGTCTTGTGGACCATCATTCATGGGATGGAGAGTGAGAGATCCCGCAGGGAGGAGGGGGTGGGCTGGAGCAGATCTTCATGGGCAGTAGGTGCTGGCTGCTGGAATCACACATCAGCTTCAGTCTCCTATAAAGTGAGTGTCAAGAGTCCAGCCAGGCCTCCTGGCTGCCAAACAAGACTTCTCTGTGGCCCTGCTAGAGAACCAAGGTTTCATCAAGTGCTGGTTCATCACAAGCCAAGCCAGTAGCTTTCCAACTGGTACTGGTGTGCACCAAGCCTTTAGTAGAGTGTACCCTGCTCTTGCTCTTTGCTCTCCCCTCCAGGAGTGCAGGTGGCACAGGTAACAGCCTGCAGGTACCACACAGCTTTTGTGGTGGTCTGGGCTGCTGCTGCTGTGTTCTGCTGCCTACCAGGGCCTCCTCTGGGCCCAGGCTGAAGCTTTGCTGCATTCCCCTTGGGCTGCAGCAGTGTCAGTAGGAGAGGGCGTGGTCCCCAAGGGTGCTTGCTGGTCCTTGTCCCTTGCCTGTGGAGAAAGGTCAGCCAGGTTTCCGAGGAGCCTGCTGGTGAGCCCTTAGGGATGAGACGGTCGCTGAGCTGTGCTGGTGAGACCTCTGAGCAGAGCTATGTCCTTTGTTTCTCCACAGTCCCCCTCACCAAGCTGGCTGAAGAGTCAGACTTCGTTGTGGTGACGTGCTCCTTGACTCCAGCCACCCAGGGGATGTGCAACAAGGACTTCTTCAGCAGGATGAAGAAAACCTCTGTGTTCGTTAACACCAGCAGGTAGTCAGAACCCAGTGTCCTGTGCAGGAGTGGTTGTCACGCTGCTGACAGCCATTGTGGCAGGAGGGATCTGCCTGGCTGTAACATGCTTTCCTTGGCAGCTCGGACTCTGTGCAGCTTTCCGGGACTCTGTTCCCTCCACCCCAGGGTCTTTTCAAATCAAACAAAGGCAGGAAAAGTTGTCCAGGAGGCTGAAGCCTCTCTCTCCTCCCAAGGCCACACATCTCACCATCCTGGGATGGAGGCAGTGGCAGCAGGGCTCCTTCACCCAGTCCAGCAGCAGCCTCCCATGGCTGCTGCCTCCCACTCCTGCTGTCTCCCCTAGCTGCTGCCTCCTGTTCCTGCTGCCTCCCTCAGCTACTGCCTGCCGTTCTTGCTGTCCGCCATGGCTGGTGCCTCGTGGCAGGATGCAGTGGCAGAACCCATGTGACCAAACCTGTGGGACACTTGGGGGTGCCTGTGTCTCTTTTGATAGCTGCACTAGGGCTAGCTTATGCTCATACACCTTGGCTCCTTTCCCCACTGCTGGGCAGCCTGAAGCAGGATTTGGCCCTGGAAGGTCCAGGCACATCCAGACAGGGTCTGAGCTCTGCTCAGGCAGCCCTGGGGACCCAAATGCCACCACCCAGGCTGTCTCATGTGGCCTGTGGCTGTGGGAGGCCCCGGTCCCCCTCAGCAGCAGTGTGGCCTCTTCTTCTGCAGAGGGGCTGTGGTGAACCAGGAGGACCTGTATGATGCCCTGGCCCATGGGCAGATCGCAGCAGCGGGCCTGGATGTCACCACGCCGGAGCCACTGCCCACCGACCACCCCCTGCTCTCCCTCAAGAACTGCGGTGAGTGGCAGTCAGATCCCTGCTATGCCCTGGCGGCCTCCCGTGCCCACAGCTGGTGTGGTGAGGGTCCCGCGGGGCCATCAGCTGCTGGTGTGAGCGGGAACTGGCAGGAAGGCCATGGGTAGATGCTGGCATCTTGGGACTAGTTAGGGGCAGTCCTTGGTGCGGTTGCTGCCTTCCATCATGTGGCCTTCAGGGAACAACTTAATCCCTTCCCCAAAGCAAGGCCTGGAAGACCTGCTAGAGGGGAGGACCTCTTTGGTGTGATGTAGAACAAGCATTTTAGGAGGTGTTTTAGTTTGGCAGAGAGCAGCTGAGGTCAGCACCTTTTGACACCTTCCTGGTGGATCTCCACTCTGTGAGCTGAGGTGTAGAGTGAAATCCATGGGGTCTGAGACCAGCAGGTGCCCAAATGAGGAACCAACCACCTGCTCATGTGCTGCCAAGCTCTGGTGATCTGTGAGCTCCTGGGCACACGTTCTGCTAGCAAAGCTTCCCCTGTGGCTAAAGCCCTGCATGCTGAGCCTGCCCCGAGGAGTCTCAGCCCTGCAGGACACAGAGCAAGCTGCGGCTGCTGGGCAGGGGCTCAGCTGGTGCTTGGCAGCAGGGCTCCGGTGCGCCTTGTCCTTGTCCTGACACAGGTGCCAGCAAGGGAGGCAGCCCCAAGCTGCCCTGTCTAGCAGGTGCTGGCTGTTGGAGGAGTAGAGGCTTCTCTGCAGATGGCCTGGCTGTGTGGACAGTCCCTGAAGGTGGCTGTGGAAGGGGAGCCTTGCAGGTGCAGTACAATCAGAGTAGTGGACATCACAAGGTGCTGGCCTCAGGATTAAGGCATGTCTTGAGAAGAGGGTGAGGCAGATCATAGAACCCCAGACCAGTTTGGGTTGGAAGGGACTTCTCAAACTGAGCCAGTCCAACCCTATGCAGTTGTCAGGGACATCCCCAACTAGAGCAGGTTGCTCAAAGCCCAAGCAACCTCACCTGCAATGGGACCAAGGATGAGGCATCTCCCACCCCTCTGGGCAACCGGGGTAGTGCCTTACCACCGTCAGGGTCAAACATTTCTGTCCTCTGCAGTCTGAATCATCAAAGAATAGCTCAGGCCAGAAGGGACCTCAGAGCTTGTCTCTACCCTCCCCACCATGGGCAGGGACACCTCTCAGCTAGACTCAGCTGCTCAAGGCCTTATCCAGCTTGGCCATGAGCACTCCCACGCAGGAGGCATCCACAGGCTCCCTGGGCAGCCTGTTCCAGAGTCTCACCACCCTTCTACTGAAGAACTTCCTCAGTTCCCATCTGACCCTGCTCTATCTCAGCTTCACACCATTACCCCTTGTCCGGTCCAGACACCCTCAGGAAAAGTTCCTCTGGAACCTTCCTCTAGGGTCCTTTTAGGCACTAGAAGGTAGCTTTAAGGTCCTCCTGGAGCCTTCTCCTCTCCAGACTGAATACCCCCAGCTTCCTCAGCTGGTCTTCACAGAAGTGCTGCAGCAGGACACCGTTTCTGTGCAGGTCATTCACGGGCCTTGTCCTGGTGTTGTCCTGGGATCCTCGTTGCTGCAGGTGAGGAGGTTCAGTGGGGGCTGCTTCCCATGGCCTGGCCGTGCACCAGTACAGCTCCATCCTCAGGCTGCACAGCAGCCTGCAACACGGTGGGGACTGCCTCTGGCACGACCACTGCCTGCCCCCTTGTGACCTTTAGGGAGCCATTTGGCCCGGCCCCTTAAGGTGGGACCAGGAGTTTCACTCTCCTGCAGACAGGGAGTGGGTGAGCTAGCTCCTGTCCTGGGGGCAGGAAGAGATGGGACTGCAGCAAAGAGAGAACTCTGCTGCCACATTAGAGAGACAGTGTGATCTAGTTTGGGATCCAGTATCTGATGGTCTGCAGTTCATGGCTGGCACAGCACTACCGCGTCCAGACCTGCTGCCAGCTGCTGGCATGAACTGGACGAGATCAGCTTCCTGTGGCTGTTCCAGCTGCAGCCTGAGCATCAGCTGTGGTGTGTGCATGGGCAGTGTGCCAGGGTGGGTGTGCAGCAGGCAGCAGGGACAGTTACCTCTCTAGGAAGGAGGTTTTGGAACAGGAAAAGTCTGTTCAGAAAGAAACCACTGAGACCTGGAAGCCAAGTTGTAGCTGCCTATGCCCACATCCCTTCCTGTGGCACACAATGGAGCTGCTGCTGAGGTTGTGGTACTGCAGGGTTTGGTTTGCTTTGGTACCTCTCGTAGGCAGTGTGAGAAATTATAAAAGCAGAGACTTCATGGAGTACTTGCAGAACCTCAGAGCTGTCACAGTTCTAGTATAGCACTGAGCAAGGTAAAACCAAGCACACATGTATTGATTTTTGCAGAAAGGAGGCTTCCATGATCCTGAAACTCCACAGATTCCCCCCAGTCTGCCCAATGGTTTTGGCAGCTGGAGGAGCACAGGGCACAAGCAGAGGAGGAGGAGGTCTTGATATTGCTTCCAAGGCAAACAAGGACCTCAGGCTGCTTCCAGATGGGGGGAGAGAAGACTTGGGTGGGCCTACAGTCCTTGAGAGAACCTTCTGCCCTGGGGTAGCATGGCCTGGAGTGTTCAGGCTCCTGAGCTGCCCAGGGATGCTCTTGGTTGCAAAGCAGAGGCTGCAGCGAAGGCTTTATCCATGCTATGGGCTCTCTACTGCTGATGTTAGGGTAATTTACACCATGCAGCTTTGGCTCCTTCCTTTGCACTATGTCAAAGGGTGGATCAAATCCCTGCCCTGGCTGTGCCAGCTATGTTGGGCAGGGCCATTTGCCTCATGCCCAAGGTTTGGTACACCAGCTGCAGAGGTGGTGAGCAGAGCCTCCTGGAGCTGTGGCAATCCTGTGCGCCTTTCTCTGTTTCATGGTGTTTCACATCTGCCAGCAGCTCTGAGTCTCTGCTCGGTGGTGAGTACTAAACATGAAGGCAGGCAAGAGGACCAGCCTTGGCTGCTCATCTTTGTCCTAGAGGGTTTCCCAACGCCTCAGCTAACTTAAGACACTTTCCTAGTCCTTGACCTGTGACTTTGCCTCATGCCCTATGTCTGATGTCACCGGTAGAGGTTGCCTCCCATGTGAAGACCCCTTCAGGAGGCTGTAAGAGGTCTGTGAAGGTAAGAAATGTGCCATTAATTCTTTCTGTACCCTGCAGTGATCCTGCCACATGTGGGGAGTGCCACTTACGCCACGAGGAACACCATGGCAGTGCTGGCAGCCAACAACTTGTTGGCTGGGCTGCAAGGAGAGCCCATGCCTCATGAGCTAGTGCTGTGATGACCAGAACTGTGCTACTGTAGGGCAGAAGGGCTTGGTGTTCTCTGGAGAAGCCTCGCAGACTGGTCCTGTGCCTCCTTCTGTGCCAACAGTGAAGGAACCCTGAAGAAGCCTCGCAGAGCAGTCCTGTGCCACCCACTTCAGTGCCAGAGGGGAGGGACCTGAATTGTGGCTATTAAACAGAAACAGTGAATGTGTCCCGCTCCTTGCTTTGGTAGCTGAGTGTCCCTGGGCACCTGTGGGCACCCATGGGGCTGTGGGCCCTGAAGCTGCATCACTGCAGCATCAGTGCTGCTGTGTGCTTTGCTGGCGGCACCACAGGTGTGGTACTGTGGGGGAGCTGCTTCAGTCCCTGACCTTAAAGCCCCTGGCTCCATACCTGAGCTTGTAGCCATGGAGGCAGGAGAGGGCATTGCTCAGCTGGCACAGGCCTGTGGCTGCCAAAGGAGCTGCTGCCAAGCACGTGTGAAAAGCTTCTGTAGTACTGATGCCAAGGTGTGATGTTTCTGACAAGCAAAGCAGGCTTGCCTGGCTCTTACTTCCAGCTCTGCCTTCTATGTCTGCAGCTAATTCTGGGCATGGCTCTGGAGTGGATTGCAGATTGGCAGTCATGCTGGGAGGTTCTGTAACCCCCACTGGTTTCAGCCACAGCTTCCCTCCCTTGCCTTTCCCCAGACACACAGCAATGCAAAGGAAAACCCAAGCAGATGTCTAGCATCCTGCTGCAGGAGAGGCCTGAATGAGCACATTTCAGGAGCACTGGGGATTCTACCTCTGCTGCAGGAACTGTCCCATTACATAAACACAGGCTGGGAGCTACCACAGAATGAGTCACAGAATGGTTTGTGTTGAGAGAGACCTTTCAAGGCCATCCATTCCAACACCCTGCAGTGAGAAGGGAGGTTCCCAACTAGAGCAGGTTGCTCAGAGTCCCAGCCAACCTGACCTGCAGTGGTGCCAGCCATGGGGCAGCTCCCACCTCTCTGGGCACCCTGAGTGTCAGTGTTTTGAGTTTCTAGGGCTAAAACTCTCAGGACAGAATGTGGCTTACCCCCCCACTTCCTTCTCCCACTTTCCCTGACGGGAAAAGGTAGGCAGGGGAAGTATAAGGCCAGACAACTTGGACAGATACAGAAATTTAGTAAGTAACTAAATGTGTGTGTGTGTATATATATATATATATATATGTTTAGGGAAAAGGGATATACAGAGATGGAGGGAAGGGGATGAATGCAGATACATACAGAACCAGAAGGAGATGATAGGACAGACCTCTACAGAAGCAGGCTGCAGTTGGCAGTGAATGGCTGTAGATTCTCTGGACAGCCCTGGCCATGTGGACATCGCCCAGGACCACATGGCAGACCAGACCGCATGGTCAGCAGCTCGGGCAGGATGGGGAGGCAAAGGGCAAGAGGAAGAGAGGCAGCTGCACATTCCTCCCCTATCCAGAGAGCAGGCAGGAAGTGGGGAGGAATAAACATGACCCGGGGAGCCCTCCCTCGGCGGTCTGGTTTCCCATCCACCTAGGATCAGGTTTCCCACCCACCTGGGGATTTTGGATTTCCAACTGCCCACCTGGTATCTCAAACCACAAATACTGTCCCAGGCTCCAGCTGCTCTCATGTCAGACATTTCTCCTCTCCCTCTGAACTTTCCTGAGTTCAAGCCTTCACCCCTTGTCCTGTCATAACAGGCCCTGAGAAGTCTGTCCCCAGCTTTCTTCTGGGCCTCTGTTAAGACAGGAATGGGGACAGTGTCCCATTTCCAGCTCAGAACTTTGCTGGTCGTGCTCCCAGCAGTGCTAGCCTGAGCACTTCTCCACCGTGCCCTGGCAGGGGCTCTGGGTGCCCAAGGGGCTGGATGAGGAACGGCTTTGTGCTTCCTCCCATGGGAAGGCTGCGGTCTGGCCAGGCCCTTCTTGCAAGACACCCAATACAGCTTCACTGCTCTCGAGTTTGGCACCAGGGCGAGTGGTGCCAGGCAGCTGAGTCTGGAGGCGGTGCCGCAGAGGGACAGAGACCGGGGCGGGACAGGCACCTGCCGTGCTGTGTCTGAGCTGCTGCAGTCACCCCTGCTCCGCAGCACGGGAAGGTGTCCGGCAGGGCTGAAAGGAAGCGCAGCGGTGCCGTGTGCCACAGCTCTCACCCCGTGTGAAAGCTACAGGGAGCTGCACAAGAACCCAAAGCCCTTCCCTCCCCTGGGGGAGGGGAGCCGCAGCCCGGTGCGGGGAGCAAGCGGAAGCACGGAGAAAAGGCTGAGCTTGGGAACTGAAATTCAGCGAGTAGCTCCTGTGCTGCTGCCGGTGCCCCATGGCAAGGGCTCTGCATGCAGGATGCTCTGCTTGATTTCCATGGATGCTGAATGAGCTGATAGCAGGAACAGCTACTGGTGGTGTTCATTGATTAGTTACCACTGCAAGACCTCTGCCTCAAGCCCCAGAGAGTATCTGATGTGCTTATCAATAGCTCTTGATCCACAAGCCTTGCTGATGCCTGGCTGCCCGTCAGAGCAGAAAGTGGCTGGGAAGTTTCTAATGAGACCTCTGATGACCAAGGAAGGGTTTGCAGCTATGGTGGTGGAAAGGAAAGGAGAAAGCTCCTGAGCATCTGGGCTGGCTGGGAAGCTTACAGCTGACTTTGTGTGAGAACCCTGAGCAGGCAGGAGTCCATCAGTTGGGTGCTTTGTGACAGTCCTGGGCTTGACGCTGAAGATTCTGTTACTAGTGAAGTTACGGCAATGCTGAAGAATACTGAGAGGCACATCTTGGAGAGGTCGCTGTGAGCCCTGAGGTGTAGGGGGCAGTGAAGTGTAAATGAGCTGGCACCTGAGCGCCTGTACTGGAGCCACTAAGGGTGCTGGGTAACAGCAGCTCATAAACGTGGCTGCTGGGGTGGCCACGGTGCAGGTGAAGTGTCACAGCTTGTAATCTCTTTCTGAATAGCACCTTCTACAATTGTCCACCACTCAGCTCTGCTAGCCAGAGAGATCACCAGTATGCCCTTACTGAAAAGGTTTTGCTTTCTCAAGATACTTCAAAATGGGCAAAAAGATCAAATCTTGAGCTTATCTCTTTGGCCCTGCTGAAAGGAGCCTGGAGATTTTCTCAGGCAAGCCAGTGTGGCTGTTCAGAGAGGAACCAGTTGGCAGCAAAGCCCAGATCAGTGCTGTGGGGTCTCTGAACAGGGTTTCTTGCTCTGTAGGTTCCAGACTGTCTTCCCACCAGCAGCCAACACCCAAAGTACTGTGCCACCAGCAGCTAACCGGGCAAGCAGTGCAGTTTGCTGCAGCAGCTCCTGGGGCAGTATGCAGGGCCTCCAGATGACTGGGTCAGCATCTTCCCACATGGACCTCAGACAGCACGCGTGGCAATGGATTATGGATAGCACAGGTGTTGTGCTGACATGATTGCAGTGACACAGTGACCACCTCCTGCACACAGCACGGGTGAAGCCCTTACTGAATGCAGTGCAGGCTCCTGCAGGGAGCTTCTGCTGAGAATGAAGGTGTCTGTCCAGGCTGGCATAAAGGGCAAGCATTATTTTGCAGGTGCCTTTGAGGTGGCAGGTTCTGGTGGTGGTTTGGTTCCTGGTGGTGCTGCAGACAAGGCAGGTTGCTGGGGAAGGAACCTCACAGCTGCAGCAGCATGGTTTCTCCGTTCACTGTGTGCTGGCAGCAGGAGGGAAGCACAGGGAAGAGGCCTGGTGGGGCTTGGAAGTGATGTCTGAAGATCATCCAGTCTAACTCCTTTGCCCCAGCAGTGCCTCAGGACAGGCAGACAGTGGCTGCAGAGTTGAGTGTTCGCCTACTTGTCAGGGTTAGCCCTGTCACATGACATAGCAGTGAGGTGGGAAAACTACCCAGGCAAGAGCAGCTCAGCACCAAACATCTACAGAGGTGTGAAGAAGGGGCACACTCCTTTGAGTTTCCTGAACAGAGGTTTTCTCCTGGTGGTGGGGTAGGGTTTGACAAGATTGAGCCATGTCCGGGACTAAAATGACCTCGTCCCTGAGCACTGAACCCTGTGCGTGGTCAGTGAGCTGAGAGGTTGAGGCTGAGCTCCTGCTTACAAGGAGGAGTGGCTGTGAAGAGTTTTGTGTGACCCTGGGCTAAGCTGATAAGGTTGTATAAATTACACTAATGAATACTGTACTTGGCACTGAGTCAGAGGGAGGGCTCTGATCAAAGGGAAGCAGCTGCAGCTCAAGGGGGAGTGAAGAAAGAGACAGTTCAGCCTTGAGTCAGCAGGAGACTGGTGAGTTCCAGAGGCAGATGGAACAAACAGATGATGAAATTGTGCAAGCAGGTAAAGCTTCCCACAGCAAAGCTCCAGTCAAAGGACAAGCAACCATCAAAAAACTTGACTGGACAAAGGACATGTACGTGTCGTGAGAGCAGACACACAAACAGCTCCTATGGCAGGCTGTGAGGCTTTAAAAAAAAAGCACAGAGAAAGCATCTAAGGGTTCCCTTCCTTGAGGCACCAGCCCACTCTCACTCGGTGGCTGTTACCGTTGTTAAGTCCTCTGGGTTTGTGAGATTGGGTGCCCGAGACTGCTGTGGGTAACCAGAGGTTTGGACTGAGTGAAAGGCAGACCATGGAGACCTGGTCAGATGGCAGAGCTCTGCTGGAAGCCATCACAGCAAGTGACCTGCAACCCCTCTCTGCAGACAGCTGGTAGAGGACAGAGCACACAGCCCACACTCCACGGGAGTTGTCCACCAGGAAGCTTCACCACAGCCTGGCCACATCTCTGCTTTCTGGCAGGAGCAGCAAACCTACAGCAGTGGTTCCAGAGCTTAGTTCAGGCTGCACTCCCACAGCCACATCCTGCACAGATGGGGTGTTGAGGTACAACCTCTGCTAAGAGACACCTCTCAGCAGTTCAGTCATTCCTGTGCAGAGGAGGATCCAGATTGAACTTATCTTCCATGTTATTCAGTGATTTGAGGGCAATGCAGCATTTAAATTACAAACTATGGCTTTCATGCTGCCTCAAAATCTATTTTATTACCTTCCTGCCTATTCAGGACCACCACACCATGCAGTTCAGTCTGGTCAGCACTAACCCCTTGCATTTCACTGGGCCAACCCCAGCTAGCCTTGTGCTGCAGACTTGGAAGAATACTGATGGGCACTCAGAGGTTGTGACCAAAACTGTGCCATTATCCAGCCACTTCCTCTTGCTCCTGTGGCAGCACAAGCACCTGCAGAGTCCAAAGTGAACTTACTGAGGTGACAGAGCTTACAAAGACATCAGTGACCTCCATGCACAAGTGGGGATGCTCCCAGAGTCCCACAGATTTCCAACCATTGGCTAATCAGGGAGGTCAGGCAGCACGCCCCTAAACGTCAAGGCTGCAAGTTGAGCAATGATCTCTGCAAGGTCAGTCAGCCACAGGGCACCACCAATGGCCTGCACAGAACATCTCCTGTGTCCCCTGCAGAGCAGAGCCAGCCAGGAGACACCAAACCACCCTGACCAAAGGCACCTGTTTCACACAGCTGACAAAGCCCTCCCAGACCTGTACCCAAGTTGCAAGAGGCTTGTTCTAAGCTGCCTGGTGACACAGCTGCATGGGACCCACAAGCCAGAAGGAGCTCGTTGTTGCTTCAGCCAGCCCACCACGGGCTGCTGGCAGAGGCACCAGGAGAGCACCAACCACTGAATGAAGTCAGACACTGCAGCACAAAGACGCAGGGTTTATTTTCAGGCATTTCATCATACCAACAAAATGACAGCTTCACGTCATACTTCCTGTAGCATCTGTGAAGTCCTGAACACAAGTGGTGACCCCTCTGACCAAGCTGTGGGCCCGAAGACTCATGTCACATCTGGGGTGGCCATCTGGAATTGAGATACTGCTTCAAATTGGAAGACTAGGAAAAGAACAGGCTGGCCACAGGCTCCTGGGTGTGCAGTGCTCTTCCAGATGCCAGTGAATAACGAAACTCAAAACTGTTACCTCCAAAAGTGGTCCAGCAGTCCTTGAAGGAAGACAGAAGTGCTCCTGCTGGGTCTGGTGTCTCACAATGACACTGAAATCTTGGTAAGAACACACCAGAAGCACAGTCAAGTATCTTCATCTGCTCATGCTATTCTTACATCAGTCTCCTCACAGATGGTCTATTCCTGTGTCCCAAGAACTGAAGCAATTTTGATGTGCTACAGGAGGAAAATGTCCAACCCCCCCTCCTTCTAAAACAAAACACTAGAAATGGAGGGAAGCTGAAACAGTTGGAATGCTACCAATGAGGCCACACAAGAGAGTATAAAGTACAAAATACTGCATTTTATTGATGTTTCAGTGAGATAGTTTAGGCTGGCTCAATGCTGTTAATCCCCCAATATCAAAACTGTTATCAAACAAAAAGTGGCACGACCCAGTGCTTTACAAAATGCAGTTCCCTCAATGCTTACAGAGCCAGAGCCCAGAACTGACAGCTCCACAAACCTGTAACAAACTCCTTGCCTCTCACAGCAGCTGATCCAGGGCCTCCTCCTCCTTTTCCCTGGGGTGCTCATGGGGAGATGACCCACGGGTGCAGCGGTGTCACTGAGATGGAGGCAGGTTTCCTCCTCAACAAATTGCTGACTCACAGCCACCTGCAGACAGGTTTTCATCCCATGTCCCCTTTGGCCTGACAGTGGCTGTGTGGTGTCTATGCTTCGGCAACCTGGACAGCTCATCCCACTCAGTGACCTATGGGACTGTGGGTTGAGATTTGACCTCTGGTCCACTGTAGTCCAAGATACTTAAGGAAGCTGCTAAGGGCTGACCAGTCCACTCCAACCACTGAGTTTCCTCACACAGAGCACATTTACTGCACTGAATAAAACTAAGAGGGGAAAATTCTTTTCTATGAACAGAAAGCTGCTGCTCTGTGACTTGGGCACCAGGAGGCCTCTGTCCCTACTGAGCAGCATGGACACAGCGCAGCCCGAAGCTGCTCCTGTCTGGCAGAGGAGCACCTATCAGCAGAAGGGCTCCAAAATCCTATTTAGAGACCTCATGTACTGATCCCCAGTTGTTAGCCTAGGTGTCTTCAGCCAGGAGAAAACAGAAGCTGCAGGCAGCGAGAGCCAAGAAGGCAGCAAAGGAGGAAATCAAACCAAGAGCTGCAGTGTGCCCTAGTCAGGGAGCTTCTGCTGCACTGAGTGTGCAGCGCTGCTTTCTGCAGTTAAACTCACCCTGGATTGCTTTAGTGCACATCTGTGACACTGCTGTCAGGGGAGGGCTGCATGGGGCAACTGCATTTTACAGAGACGAATGTGGCAAAGGAGGAGCATTTCTGAGTGATCTGATCTCAGCTGTGACGGAAAGGCAGTCAGTGTGCAGAGAAGGAAACCAAAGGCTGGAGATAAGAGTGTCAGAGGACAGTGCTCATGTGAGGACAGGGACAAGGGGACTGTCAGTGTCTGGGAATGGCAGGAGAGCACCCTGCAGGGAAAAAAGCCATCACCAATCGTCCCTCTCCCTCAGAGCAACAAAGCAGAGATGAGCTTTTCCAGACTCTGTATATAGAATTGTAACATAGGAGATACAAACTGGTTAAAATACTGCTAGGAGTAGCACGCACAAGAAACAGTACTTCACTTACCACTGGATACAAGGCCCTACAGAAAGGAATCCCCCGGCCACACAGCCACGCAGGCTGCAGACAGGGGATGTGTAGTCACCTGTCTTGGATTAACTGAAGCACCTCCAACACACAGTGTCCTTTACTACGAACAGCCAAACAGACATCCATAACCCTACACTATACTGAGCACACTGTGAAGCATTCTGCTGGGCAGCTGCAGCTGCAGCCCAGGTGGGTTTGCAAGCCCTGGCAGCCTGCTTCAGCTGCCAGCATGCGGCTCCTGCACTGCTGCCCGCACGTAATGCAGCAACTTGTCTTACAGGTCACTTCTTTAAATGCTTCCACTGTTACAAAATACTAAATAAGAAAAAAATAATAAAGAGGAAATTTGCACTTCAGTTTCTCACTTTTCAAACCTGCTACTTCATGAGATCACTATGCTCTCACCCCTCTGCCCTGCAAAGGAACTGCCTGGCTGTGAGGACTGCATCCCCAGCAGCCCAAGGCCTGAACGCCCACCATGGAAACGCTGCTCACGCTCACAGTGGTCACTGAGAACAGCGAGGTTCTCTGCTGACAGCTGTTGAAGCCTCACAACACCCCTGTGAGGTAGGTACAGAAATATCCCCAATCGACAGAACCAAGACTTTTGAGTGTGTGGCACCATCACACCTTTAGCGTCCCCCCGGGCCCGCAGCCCTGTAGGGAGCCGGGCACCTCCGAGAGCGGTGCCTCCGGGCCCAGGGCAGGGGGCTAAAGCAAAGTGCTGGGCAGGTTGCTGCTCTGCCAGCGCAGACAGGTGGTCTTGGAGTGCTTGTAGAGGTGGCTGGACTGGCTGAAGCGCTTGCCACACTTGAGGCAGGCGTAGGGCTTCTCGCCCGTGTGCACGCGGATGTGCTTCTTGCAGTCCGTCAGCGTCAGGAAGGTCTTGCAGCAGATCTTGCAGGCGTACTTGCGTGCACCCTCTACCACCAGCACGTTGTGCTCTGACAGAGCCTTCTTGCACTTGGACAGGACGTCCGCGGAGGCCCTGGTCAGCTGCGGCGGGCCGGGCTGCGAGGGGTGTCCGCCATCGAAGGAGGTGCTGCCGTTCATCATCAGCTGGGCGCCTGAGGAGGCGTCCTGCAGCTGGGAGCTCCGCACAGAGGTCACCACGGGCATTTTAGGTGCGATGCGGCGGTAGCCAGGGAAGTTGCTGGCTCCACCTCTCACAGAGCCCATCACGGCCCTCGACAGCGAGTGCAGCCCCAGGCCCGAGCGTGGGAAATCCATGCCAAACTGCTCAGCCCCCCGGTAGCCCGAGGTCTGCACGCAGGGCAGAGCCATCACCTCCTGCATGGGCCGCACAAAGTGGGAGTCTGCAGGCTCGCTGAAGGGGTTCTCCACGTGGGACACGGTGGTGGAGGAATGGCTGCCAGCAGGCCCCGACTCCGGGCTCATCAGGTAGGAGGCATCGCTGTCCATCCTGCTGTCCATCCTGCAGTCACTGGTGGTGTTTGGGATATTGTCATCGCTGCTCTGGCCAGTGCCAAAGCCTCCCCCTCTGCTCTTGTTCAGGAAACTGGAGATGCTGAAGGTTGACTTGTGCTCCAGGTTGTTGGACACCTCCATGATGTGGATGTCTCCCACCCTATCAGTACTGGACTGCGGGTCAGAGAAGCTGCGGTCACTGCTCTCAGGACTCAGCTCGATCTTCTCCGCACTCACCACCCCTCCTTCCACTTCCACAGACTCGCTGCCCTCTGCCTGTGAAGTGACATCGCTCACCTCATCCTGTGGCTCCGGGGAGCTTAGGGGCTCCGACTTCACCACCACCCTCATGTGCTCCTTCTCATTCAAGGTGACCTCTGGGTTCTCACACGGGAAGCTGCTCTTCTCAGAAGCAGCTTCCTGGTCAAAGTTGGTTTCCACCTGCGTTGCCTGGGATGCCATGGAGAGCTGTGACATGTTTGCCCCACTGTTGTCAGACTGGCTGGGCACTTGGGCATCCTCCTGAGCACCAAAGGACTGGTCAAACAGGATGGTGTTGTCCTCCTGGTTATCTGCAGCAGTGTCAGCCTTGGAGTTGTCCACCATCTTCAGGGAATCTGGTGAGAAGAAGTCCTCCCGGGAGTGCACCACGGAGGGCCCACTCTCAGTGGCCACGTCGGTCACGGCCTCGTCCATGGGGGGCCGGACACGCTGCCGTGCGCGCTCCTCGGAGGACTGCTTGCGCTTGTGCAGGCGGCGCATGGGGAAGGGCGCGCGCTGCTCCACGGCGCCCCGCGCAGACGAGCCCATGGCGCCCGCCGGCTCCTCCGCGCTCTGCGTGGAGCTGAGGGCAGAGCTGACGATGCTCAGCCCCAGCTGCTGCAGCATGAAGGACCTCTGCATGCGTGCGTTCTGCTCCTGGACGCGGTCGCTCGGCGGGGACATGGGCAGTGTCCTGGTGGTCAAGTAGTGCTTGCATGCTTTCACCACAGAGTTCAAGTGCAGGTGGGAGGCAGCCAACAGGACATCCATGACGTTGCTCTCCCCGAGCATGAGCGTGGAGGTGTACATCATGTCTATCAGGGCGGCGAAGGCCTCCGCTGTCACCACCTCGCTGTCCAGCTGGATCATGTTCATGGTCTGGTCGCCCTCGGCCACGGTGAAGAGGGCTCGGAAGTGCGTGCTGCATGCTGCCAGCACCGACCGGTGTGCTTTGAAGTGCCTGTTCCCCACCACGATGACACAGTCACAAAGCTGGCCATGAAGCCTCTGGTAGTTGAGCTGCTGAAAGATTTGCTCAAAATGTCCTGGGAAATCCATGATCCTACAAGAAAGAAAACAACAGAGGAAACTAAATTTAAACCCATTTGAGGTCCTGGGTAGACCCCAGCACACATGGGCTTGAAGTTGAGCCATGATGGCTGAAAGGCAACCAAGCAACACTTGATTCACCATGGCCATACTACTGCAGTATCCAAGCTAGCAGTTTTGGCATCTCAGAATTGTTTTGGTTGGAAAAAAACTTTAAGGTCAAGTTCAACCATTCTCTAACTCTGCCAAGGCTGGTGCTAACCCATGGCCCTCAGCACCACATCTTTGCCTCTTGGAAACACCCCCTGGGATGGGCATTCGACCACCTTGCTGGGCAGCCTGTGCCAGGCTTTGGGAAACCTTTCAGTGAAGAAGTTGCTCCTAATATCCAACCTAAACTTGCCCTGCTGCAGCTTGAGGCCTCTTGTCCTGTCATTTGTTCCTTGGGATACCGACCCCCATCTGGCCACAGCCTTGTCTTACGGAGCTTTAGAGAGCAATGAGGTCTCCCTTCAGCCTCTTCTCCACACTAAACACCTCCAGCTCACTCAGCTGCTGCTTCCCAGCCCTGTTCTCTAGACCCTTTCCCATCTTCGTTGCCCTTCTCAGGACCTGCTCCAGCCCCTTAATGTCCTTCTTGGACTGAACCCAGCCCTCCAGGCATGGCCACCACCAGTGAGAAACACAGACACAATGCCTGCCCTGGCTCTGCTTGCAGAGGCACAGGAGGGTGACCTGATGCAGCAGCCCCCTCAGCACTAGCAGTGTCACAGGTAGCCCTGCTGCAAATAGCACAGTGCAGGCTCCATCACCTCTGCTACCTCCTGTCCACACTGAAACACACTCTGAAAAGCTGTGTGAACATGCTGGGGGCTTCAGAGACAAACACAACGATGCAGGTGGAGTCTCATAAGAAGGGAAGAGGAGAATCCCCACCCTGCCCCTCCTGCCCATGCTGCTGGCTCCGTGCTGGCAGCGCTTGGTGCTGGCTCATCTCCAGCTTTGCACCCACCAGCACCCAAGTCCTCCTCCACAGGGTTACTGTGGGTTGTCCTGACTCATGTGCAGGAACCTCGCTCTTGGCCTTGCTGAATTTCATGAGGTTGGCTTGGGCTCACCTCTTCAGGTCCCTCTGGATGCATCCCTACCCTCCAGCTTGCTGACCACACCACACGGCTTGGTGCATTGGTCCCCTCTGCCCACATCACCAGCAAAATGTTCAACAGCACTGCCCCGGCACCAAGCTCAGCACACACAGACGAGTAAGCTGTATATAGAGATGTGCAGGGAGCAACTCCTAGCAACAGCAGCAGGTGGCCACAGATGCTCTCTCAAGCTGTGGCAGCTCGAAGCCCTGCACTCTCCTTTGCTGTGAGGCAGGTCAGAGTTGGGACAACCACCTTGGAGATACATTAATGCTGTAAGGCCATGCCAGTGCAGGTCAAAAAGCCAAGCAACAGACAGAAGAACACAGATGGATTGACACAGGTGTGTGCATGTAAGCAGGCAGCTGCAGAATTAAATCTGTGTGTTTCCAACAACAGCTTGACTCCAAAAGCTCCTGTGATGTTTCCCTTGAATCATCACCACCAAGGTGCTGCGGGCAAGGGAAATGCTCACCCTCTCTGCAAAGATGACACTCTGAGCTCAGGAGTTGTTCTGCAAGCACCACTGGTGGAGGTTTCTCACTGGCAAACAAAGTCAAGCACAAAATGTGTGCCCGTGTCAGCACAGTGTCCTGCTCAGGAGCTCTGGTACAGAGGTGCCTGCTTCCACTTTGCCTTTTGTGTGTAGCTCCTTTCCCATGGCTCTGTGTGAGAGACTCCTCAGACCCCAGAAGTTTGGCCTGGGCCTGAGCCCAGTTCTGCAAAGCAGAAGCTGCGCAGAGGCTGAGTTCTTCATCCAGCAAAGGTACCAACCTAGGCCCTTCCTTTTCTGTTAGCCCACAGCTACAAACCCTGGTGGACTTCCCAGTCTCCTCTGTCCACATGTGACCATGTCTCCGGTAGCTGTGGAGGGATGGGCAGGGCACCTGTGCCCTCTAACACTTCTTGTCATGAAACAAGAGAATTTTTGTGTTGCCAGAGTCAGCTGTGGGGCAGGACTGCCTCAGATGCAGACACTCTCTGGTATCATCCTCTTCAGGCTGCTGTGGACACTGCTTCTTGATGAACATCTTCTCATTCCCAAGCTTAAGAAATCCACTGGGGCAACCTGAACAGATGAAGGAACCTGCTCAAGTTTGTGGCTGCTGGTGCACTTAGACTAACATTGAGACACATAAAATTTAGTGATTCCATAGTAGAGCAGGCAAAGAGATTTAAACCTATGCCAGAAGAGGTAGCAAACACCAAAACCACACCAAGGCTGAAACCATCAGGTCAGAGAAAGCCCCAGGAAGCAGCCCCGCACCTGCTTCAGCTGCCAGGCTGATGTCAGAGCAGCTGCTGTTCCTCAGCACAGAGGCAGCTGGCATGCACTCGCCCCCTGCTTCTCCTCCTTAGCAAACAACAGGCACTGCCCAGCTCTGGTGCAGGAAAATCTCACCACCTCAGAACCCTGTTCCTTTTCAAAGGGCACTGGCTCACAAACAGCCACAGTTAAACCTAACACTGAAAAGCTGTCCCAAAGTCTAAGTGGTTCCTGTGCCTTTTAAAGGAATCAGTCAGTCAGTCAACCAACCAATGAATCAAATCAATCAATCAATCAGAGTTCTTGCCTTCCAGCAGCAGTGAGGACCCAGGCTCAGTGAGGGACGGTGTGTAAGGGGAGGAGTTCAAGCTGGCACTTTTTTAACAAGAAAGAGGAAGACAGATTTTAGGTGACATTATCTTCCATCACCAAGGTGCATTCATCAGCAACAAGAAGATGTCATTTTCAAATACAAAAGTGTTAAAGAGACAGCCTCTGGGACTGTGCAGCTTTCACACCCTGAGAGAAGCACAACACTTCTGGTGGCTGCAGGAGGAGGAAGAAAGGGAAGAGCAGAGAGAGAACGCCACTGACCTCAGGAGCTGGACAGAAGGCACATGAAGAGCTTAGGTCCTGGCAGAGGCCCCTGCTGCCTAGGCACACCTGGCTCAGCTCCTGCCCTGCTTCATTCCAGCAGACACCGTGCATGGACTGTGCTCCCTGCCAGCCAGCTGCCTCTGTGGGTTTGAGAGGGGACTGTCAAACCATTTGTTGATCTTCTGAGGTGGGCCAGGTGTTGGGCTAGGGGCAATCTCTGTCCTTGGCTTCACAGGACTCAGACACCAGGTAGAGGGGAATTTGAAGAGGAGGAGATGGAGAGGGGCCCACAGTTGCCACAGCAACAAAGAAATTCTTACTGCACTGAGACTCTCATGACTACAGCACCAATGTGCCCCTGGGGGACCTGAAAGCTCCCTTTCCACTCTGCTCCTCAGCCAATACAGCTCTGAAGAACCATCTGGCAGTGGCATGGCTCCATGCATGGCTGATTCACACAGTGCACCATGCTGCAGCCCACCAGCAGACACCTTGGAACAGGCCAGAAGAGGCAACAAAGCTCCTGTCCGTAAGGACCAGCACTGGAGGACTTCACAGAATCAGCTACAATCACCTTCAGCAGCTCTGAACAACCAGCACCACCACCTAGAAAGGCAGCCACGGCAGAAGTACTTTGCGGCGCACTTCTTCACCCAAAAAGCTGAATGGCTGCACCTGCACAGAGCCCACCAGAGCTGGCTCCAGCTCTGAGAGTCATCAGCAGCTGTTCACCAGCACCCAGTCAGTGCCCTGCTCTAAGCCACCCTAGCAAAGGCACTGCAGAAGATACCAAGCACTTGAGGGCTCACACATGGCCTCGTAAAGCCAGTCCTGGCAGGTGGTGGATTCAGGGCTGTGTAAAAAACACATCTGAGCCTGCCCTGAGAAGGCTGGAAGTGGAGAACAGCAGCAGGATGACAGGATCCCACACCAGGAAGAAGACTGAGACAGGCTCCAAAAAGGGATGGCCCAAGGTGCTTCTGCCCTAGCAGCAATTTGTGTCTGAACTGGAGGGAAGAGGCCAGAGTCCTCCTTCTGAGCAATACTCAGGGATCTCAGAACTCTACCCCAAAGTGATGGCATCCCTCATACAGGCCTGCTGACAGCTGCAGAGCCAACACAGCCTGAACCCCCTGTGGACCACCCAACATCTCCAGCACAGGACAGCAGCCTTCTTATCACATGAGGTGTACTGGGATGGAGGACAGAGGTGTCACCAGCTGGGCAGTGGGGAGTGAGGAGTCAGACCCTGCAGCCGTTGCAAGGCATACAGCCAGCTCCAGCTCACATTCTGGGGACCCAGTGAACACTGGTGACAGCTCCACAGAGCTCTACAGAGCTCCAGGCAGCAGGATTCAGAGGAGGCACAGGGCTGCAAACAGTGCTTGCTTGAGTAATCTGACAGCCTTCTGTGATACTATGACCAAATGGGCAGACAAAGGAAGAGCTGTGGATGTTACCTACCTTGACTTCAGCAAGGCTTTAGATGCTGTCCCTCATAACATCCTCACAGAACAGCTCAGGAGATATGGCACAGATGGCCAGTCTGTGAGGTGGATTGAAAACTGACCCCAAAGCAGAGTTCAGAGGGTTGCCACCAGTGGCACAGAGCCAAGTTGGAGTCCTGTAGCCAGTGGTGTTACTCAGGGATGAGTCCTGGGCCCAGTTTCGCTCAATATCTTTATCAGGACATTGAGTGCACCCTCAGCAAGTTCATTGATGATACAGAGCTGGGGGCTTGCTGACACTCCTCAGGCTGTGCTACCAACCAACAAGATCTGGACAGGCTGAGAGCGGGGGGAAGGGAACCTCATGAAGTTCAATAAGCACAAGAGCAGGGCCCTGCACCTGAGGAACAATAATAACAGGCACCAGTAGAGGCTGGGGCTGTCCTGCTGGAAAGCAGCTCTGTGGAGAAAGAGCTTGGACTGCTGGTGGGCAGCAACTTCTGCTTGGACCAGCAATGTGCCCTTGTGGCCAAGAGAGACAATGGCATCCTGGGCTGCATCAGGAAAGTGTGTCCAGCAGGGCTAGGGAGGTTCTTCTCCCTCTCTACTCTGCCCTGCTGAGACCACACCTGGAATACTATGTCAAATTTTGGGCTCCCCAGTTCAGGAGAGACAGGGACCTGGAGAGACTCCAGTGGGAAGCCACAAGGATGACTGGGGGCAGTTGAGCATCTCCTCTTTGGTGAGAGACTGAGAGCCCTGAGGCTGTTCAGTCTGGAGAAGACTGAGAGGGGATCCGATCAATGTCTATAAATATCTGAGAGGTGGGTGTCAAGTGGAGGGGGCCAATCTCTTTTCAGTGGTGCACAGCAGTAAGACACGGAGCAGAAGGCACAGACTAAACACCCCCAGGTCCCTCACAGAAGGCTCAACATGAGGATAAACTTCTTTACAGTGAGGGTAACAGAGCCCTGGAGCAGGCTGTCAAGAAAGGTTGTGGAGTCTCCTTCTCTGAAGACTTTCAAAACCCACCTGGATGTGTGACTTGCCATGGGTGATCCTGCTCTGGTGGGGGTGGAGTGTGGACTCAATAATCTCTGGAAATTCCTTTCCAGCCTCTAATGCTCTGTGATTCTGCAAAGAGCAGACGTGGAGTCCAGCAGCCTTAAGGAAAGGGAAGAGCTTAGTCTGATAAACAAATGACCATGAGTGAAAGCAAGCCAAGTGGTCAGCTTCAGACAGTTTCACCATAAATACAAACAGAATCATGGAGGTGTTGGGTTGGAAAAGCCCTCAAAGGTCACCATTCCAGACATCAACCCAACACCACCACTGACACCTGTAAAGAGTTAAGCCCAGCTGGGACACCCTGCCTCTTCCCAAGAGCTGGTTTGACCCTTCACCCAGGTGGGTCCCTCCTCACAAGAGATGGTTTGACCCTTTTCCCAGGTGTCACGGTTAGGCACTCCCATTTCCTGCTAGGGTCTTGACTATACAAAGGGAGGGGAGTCCATTTTCTCTCTTCCCTCTTCTCCTCATCCTGGCTGCTGGAGCTACTGCTGGCCGCTCCCTGCCGCCAACCCACGTGCTCACCAACCACCGCCTGGAGACTGCCATCATCTTTTTGTTTGGAACGGGGACTATTTCTTTGCAACCAAAGAACTTTTCCTGCATCCTCCTTTTCTTCAGCACCACCAAACCACCGAATCTCAGCTCTTGGACGAAACTGCCGCGGTTGTATTTTTCTCCTTTCCCCCTTTCTCCCCGGTTTTCTGTATCCTTTCCCTCATTTCCATGCCCTGAATTTTGTTTTTCCCTTTCTCCCACCTTCTGTAAAACAAAACCCCTTTTCCCTTTTATTTATTGTTAAAAGTTTTTATATCCTTTTTCACTTCCAGACTGCTTTGAGTTTTTATTGGGGTTTTGGGCTCGGGGTAGCTAGCCTTAAACCAATACACCACCAAACCATGGTCCCAAGTGCTATGGCCACATGTTTCTGGAACACCTCTAGGGACAGTGACTCCACCACCTCCCTGGGCAGTCTGTTCCAGTCCCTGACCACTCTGGCAGCACAGAAATTGTTTCCCATAGCTGACCTCAACCTCCTCTGGCACAATTTCAGGCCATTTTGCCTTCCCTGACATTCTATGACTCTATGATTTCCTCTTCTTCTATCACTTGAGACTAAGCAGAAGAGCCCAACCCCCACCTGGCTGCAGCCTCCTCTCAAGGAGCTGCAGAGAGCAATGAGGTCTCCCCTCAGCCTCCTCTTCTCCATACTAAACACCCTCAGCTCCCTCAGCTGCTCCTCACCTGTCCTCTTCTCCAGACCTTTCCTCAGCTTCCTTGTCCTTCTCTGGATCTGCTCCAGCCCCTCAGTGTCCTTGTTGGAGTAATGGGCCCAAACCAGAACCCAGTATTCAAGACGTGGCCTCATCAGTGCTGAGTAAAGGGGCATGATCGCTGCCCTGCTCCTGCTGGCCACACCATGGCTTTGTCACTCTCTTCCTCCCTGCACCCAACACAGCACAGAGATCCTTTTTAGGCCTCTTTTTGTTGCTGATTTATTGCAGAATTTCCTGTACTCCGCAGCAGCTGAAGCCGGATTAATTTCCAGCTGGGCTTTGGCCCATCTCATTTTCTCCCTGCACAGCCTCACAACAACCTTAGTGTCTTCTCTGTTGTCCCCCCTCTTCTTCCAAGGCCCACAAACTCCTTTTGTCCCCAAACCTCTCTGCTCAGCTAGGCCCACATGGGGACCGCCTGTTCCTGTGCCATTAGGACTCCCCTGTGAGCAGTGTCCAGCCTTTTTTGATATCTTGGTCCTCTAGAGCTGCCTCCATAGGGTCTAGAGCAGACTCCCACCAGGATGTTTGTCTTGGCCTTCCCCCTGACCTTGCCCATGGATACTCAGACCCTATCATTACCATCACTGACCTCAACACAACCAGAACATTCCTGACACTGGTCAGAGGCAGAAAAATTTTAAGGGCAAGCTATGAAAAGCCATCTACAAAAGACTGCCTGGAAAATCACCCCTCTGGCTGTCTGCAGACTGAGGCAGGAGATGAAGTCAGCAGGGCCAGGACAGAAGCCGCAGGAGCGCCTGATCTACAGCCCTGCTCTCTCCACCAAGGGAAAGCCAATTAACAGCAATTAAACCTGCAGGAACTGCCTCTGCCTGGGGCAGCCACTAAGCCACGAGACATCAGAGGCATGCCTTGGTGCCTCTCTGGCTCTAGGCCTGGCAGCTTGCAGGGTGTTCTGGTATTTAGGAGAGAGCTGCAGGGCTCCTGTAATGCCAGCTCGGCCTGGGAGAAACCAGCAAGGCAGCCCCATCTTCCTGGCATTCTAGCTGCAAGCTCTGCAGTAAGCAGTGTGCCCAGCTTCAGCACTGAACCTAGGGCAAAGGCTCAGTACAGCAGCCCCAGCAGCGTCTCCAGCCCAGGCTGCTGCTGCATGCCCTCAGCCAGCACCACTCCCCAGAAGTCAAGCTCAGCACTCACACAGTCAGTGCCCAGGGCCTCATCCTGCTCCCTGCCATGGCTAGGCAGGATGGAAACCCACTTGTCAGAAGAGACACACAGGTGATGGAGGAGGATGCCTGCAACAGCTGCCCCCGGGGTCCAGGCTGCCAGCACAAGAGTCCCAGAGGCTGCAGCCTGGCTCCAGACTGTCACAGGCATACAGATGACTTTGACAGGTTCTTACCCCTGCAGACACAGGCACTGCCACAGAGCTGCCCACGGGGACCTCCTTGTTGCCAGGCCACTTCACCAGCTCACACAGGCTAATCTTCTCCAGCCAGACTGGCTGCAGCCAAAGCCTCAAGGACCAAGGGATCTCCATACTGTAGCTGCACTCACAGCAACCCCAGAGCCCTCATCCAGGACAGAGCCAGGAAGGATTCAAGGAGGGACAAGACAAATGGCACTGGTCAGGCACAGTGCATGGCCGGCAAGACCCATGGCCAGCCGACTGTCCATGCAGGATGAATCTTTTTCACTCTCTTACCCCTCTGCATTTCCATGTCTACTCCTCCCTAAATCCCCCAAACTCCTCCTCTGACCGACTTTTGGTACCTCCCCAGTAAGTCCTGTGGGATTCCAGACTGGTCTTCCTTGCAGCCTCCACATGCCAGCAGTGCAGCAATACTTGGGGCACTGGGCTAAGGCTTTGCTGGGTTTGAACAGGGTCCTTGGCTTGGGTTCCTGCCTGTGCTGCTGTGCTCCTCTAGACCTGTGATGGGGTGGCAACCGGCATGGGCTTGGGAGCTGCCCTGCAAGGTGCTGTTTGGGCTGCCTCTCTGCCACCACCTCCCTGAGCTACCCTGGGGCTGGTGGCACATAAACCACTCTTAGGGCATGTGGGTGAAGATAAGGCTCAGGCTTCTCAGGCTAAGCCTTGCCCCTTAAGAAAGGATCAGGATTAAAAACTCTGAACTGGGAAGAGGATGCCAAGTGCCGTGGAACAGCAGCCAAAGAGCTGCAGCTGACCACCACCAAAGCCTGTCAGCCTCGACCTCCCTGTCAGCTTCAGCCACAACACAGAGCAGATCAGACACCAAACTCCCTCATCTCTTGTTGGTGTCTAGTTACAGCAGCAGCCAAATTTGCAAGGACCACTGCTCAGTCATAACCACACAGCTGTGGACACCTGCCAGGCCTGGCAGGTAGGGCACACCAGGGACAGCTTCTTACAGTGCCGTGCATCAGGAAGAGGGCCACTGCAGGTGTTCCAATAGAATTCATGTTGAATTGGCACATATTTCTACTACTTATCATGGCAGTAATTTCCTCTTATGGTTCATTTCTGCTTCTCCAGTGAGTGGTATTGATAACACCATGCAGACTTACACCCAAATCTGCCTGCCCTAAGCCTCAAGCTGCAGCAAATGGCAGAAGGCAGGTGGCAAAGTGCTCCTGCACTGGAATTGCAGCACCATCAAACACTTGTTCTGGCTTCTGCAAAACAACAATTACAGCTAAGTCACTATAATACAGTGTGAGAAACAACAGATCTAAGCACAGATCTGTCCAGGGTGGTATTGTTGTGCCCAGCACTAAAGGGCAAAGCCTGGGTGGCAGTGCAGCCCTGAGCCAAAAGTCAAACTGGCAGTCACACAGAAATGCCAAAGGCAGCCTCGGCCTCCTCCTCAATGCTGATTCTGTGTCTCTACCTGCAACAAAGGCTGCCTCAGCCACACCACCCAGGTGAGTGGTTGGTCCTGATGACCCCAAAGGTCTCTGCCAAACCCAACAGTCCTGTGCAATAAATGGCTGTCACAAGAAACCTCACACACAGGCTGCTGAGAGCTTCAGAGGACGCACCTGGAGCCTCCTCACCACAGAAAACAGACATCTGTCTGCTGGCATCTCCAGCCCCACTTCCAACCACCTGCACATACAGGGATTTGATGTTCCAGCAGGAAGCCTTCAGGAAACCTGGCACACAGCCGAAGCCTGAGGGTGCCAGTGTAACCTTCCTAACTGCTTGTGTCTTCACTTAAACCACCTCTTACACAGCACCACACCCCACCTGTGCTGTGTGCCCTGCAGCCTCAACATGAGCATTGGCCTGGGCAGCACAGCTCCCTCACACCAGGCCATCTCCCACTGCCTGGGCTGCAGGGTGGTGGCAGGGTGGAGGCAAGAGAAATGTCAGTGTTCTCTTCCTCTGGCATTCCCAGCAAGTTGTGTACTGCCTGCCCTGAGGGTGCTTTCAGTCTGCACAGATGGTAGAATGCTCACACAGGGCACTTAACATGGTGCCGGGGTTTGCCCCACACAGCTGAGCAGAGCCCAATGCTGCCCTGCTCTGTGGATGTGCCAGCAAGGAGAAGCAGGATTTGTGTGTCTGACAAGCAGCTCTGACAGCCTGGCAAAGTTGGCAGTCACTCACTGGAGCTGTGCCCCTAGACTGGCAGAGCTGGCAGCACCTCATTGAAGCTGTGTCCCCAGCCTGGCAGAGCTGGAAGTCCTTCACAGGAGCTGTGTCTCTAACATGGCAGAACCAGCAACCCTTCACTGGAGCTGTCTCCAGTCTCATGCGTGGCTCTCACCGTTCACTCCCACACTGCGAGAAGGGAGAGGCCTGATTTGCCCCACGTACCAGAAGGATGAGTTGCACTGCAGATGGGCTACAGTGGCCCTCCAGAGGACAGCAGGTGGCTTTGCACGGTCCCATCATCAGATGGATGCAAATGGACGGTCCAGCTCACAGTGGCACCAGCTCCAGCATGGGCAGACACAACACAGCCTCCCAGCTGCAGTGGGCACCTGAGAGCTCCCTAGGAGAGGTACCAGCTGTGACCTGGCCACCTGCCTGCTCCCTGACACTTGTTTCCTCCCAGCCCTGCCAGCCATCTCTGAGTCTCCAGACCTTGTGGCCCAAGGTGAGGCGTCACACCACTGGGGCCTGTGATGTGAAGCAGCCACACGCTGTGCCAGCAGGCTTTGCCCTTGCTGTAGCTCTGCTGTCAGCACAGTTGTGCTGCTATGTGTGCTGAGCAGGCTCCTGCAGCCCCTCTGGGCTTCCAGGCGAGCAGCACAGCTGGCACAGCTGCTGGTCTGTCTCAGAGGAGCTGCTCTGTGCTCCTCTGCTCAGTTCACAAGAGCTCAGTGCTTCCTAGGCATCAGCAGGAAAACAGGAGGAAAAAGTTTAAGAATTTCTTGATTTTGGGAAGCTAAAAGGTCGTGTCCAGAGGAGAGGAAATGGCTGCTCCCAACAGCACCAGAGGCTTTCAGGCACGGCACAGTGCTGAAGAAAACTGCCTGGGCAGTCACCACATAATCAGTTGACACAGGGAAAAGCACAGAAGGTCCCCTACAGAACTGGCAATGCAGCCACTGAAATGTGGCAGCAGTCAGGACGGGCCTGAACTCAAAGCTGGGTTATCAGTCCAGGCAGACACTGGAGGTTCACAGCACCACGACATTCCCTCTCACTGCTGCTGTGCTCTCACAAGAATGCCCAGCACTGCAAAACTCACCTGCCACTGTAAGCTCTGGCTGATAAGCAGAACTAAACCCAGCAGGCAGAACCAAGGGTGGGGGCAGGCAGCCCCGTGCCAGCACAATGTCTCTTGGCTCACCATGGCAATAATTTCTAAACCCAGCTCTTCAGCCTCACTAAACAGAGATCCCAACTCTCTTGTTGTTACACTTTCCTTAGAGATTTCTCTGCCCAGGCTTTTAGCCCTCAAGATACCAGGGCTGACTGCATGACTCCTCCACAAATAAATCTGCATTTGCCAGGAAAAGGTCAGATCCAGGTGACAAATGCTTGTTTGCAGCCCTTGCACTGGACTCCTTTCAGCTGCACAGCCTCAGCACATAGCTGCATCCACCTAATATCCACCTCAGTGAGGAACACCTCTGTTCCAAAGGAGACCTGCTTCTGATCTTCCCAAATCCCTTCAAAAGCTCATCTTCTCCCATCATCATTGACCCTAAGAAGGATGAAAGTCCGCAGGGCTGCCCTGCACAGCTGGGTCCATCTAGGCACTGTAGATGGTTGGTCAGACACCCAGTCAGCCACTCCCTCACTCCTCATCCATGACAAGATGTGAGAAAAGATGAGAAGCTTCTTGGCTAAGGACAGAGAGGGTATGCTCCAGTTACAGCCAAAACACTCCACTTGAGTAAGGTTAATTTATTGCCAACAAATAACAGAGGTGGAAAGAAAGAAAAACAAGAGTAAGAACATTTTCCCTCTACCCTTCTTTCTTCCCAGGCTCAAGCCCCCTTTCTCCTCCCTGAGCAGCACTTGGGGCCAGCTGATAGGAGCTGTGGTCAGTTCACAACACTTCAGCTCTGCTGCTTCTTCCTCCTCCTCAGGCTCTTGCGCTGCTCAGCCTGGCGTCATGGGAGAGTCCTCCATGAGCTTCCCCTTCCCATGGACTGCTGCTGCAGTGTGGATTCCCCTCCACTGAGCCACAGGACCTAGCAGGAGCCTGCTCCAGCATGGACTTTCCATGGGCTGCAGCCTCCTCAAAAGTACATCCACATTCTTCAGTGTGGATGTCTGTGGGCATCCAGTGAACAACTTGTCTCACCACGGTCTTCAGCACAGGCTGCTCCGGTGCCCCTTCCTCCACTGACCCTGGTGTCTGCAAGACTGTTTCCCCCTGTTGCAGTCTTCTCCCCTTCCTTAAATGTGCTATTATAGAGGTGCTGCCACTGCTGCTGGCTGGCTCAGCCTTGGCCAATGGCAGATCCATCCCAGAGCCAGTTGAAACAAACTTCCTCTGATATGGGACAGCTTCTGGTTTCTTCTCACAAAGCTACCTTTTCAACCCCACTGCTACCAACACCTCGCCACAGACCTCAACACAGGCATGTACCCATGAGTAGTTAAAAAGAATGCATGGCCTCAATCACCCCTGAAACACCACGTCAGGGGCCAAAGCCAGCTGCAGCCAGTCAGAAGTGCTGCTCCTCAGGGATCAGTGGTGGGACCACTTCTGTTGAACATCTTTATTCACGATATTGATGAAGACATAGAGTGGATCATCAGTAAGTCTGCAGATGACACCAAGTTAGGTGAGAGTGTTGATATGCACCAGGGCAGGCAGGCTTTACAGAGGGACTCAAACAGATTGGATCCATGGGCCAGCACTAACGGCATGAGCTTCCATGGGTCCACATGCCAAGGACTGCACCTGGACCACAAGAACCACAGGCAAGGCTCCAGGCTTGAGGCACAGATATACTGGAAAATATATTTGGCAGAAAGGGGTTCTAACAGACAAGCAACTGAAGATGAGGAAGCAGCACCCAGGTGGCACAGAAAGCCACTGGCATCCTGCCTGGAGTTAGCAATGCTGTGCCCAGCAGGAGCAGGGGAGCCCTCGTTGCCCTGTGCTGGGCACTGGTGAGGCCACACCTCAAGTGCTGTGTCCAGTTTTGGGCACCTCAACACAAGAGTGAGATCGAGGCGCTGGAGCCAGCACAGAGGAGGGCAGGGAAGCTGGCAGAAGGGCCTGGGGAACAAAGCTTATAAGGAGCAACTGAAGGAGCTGTCTGGTTTGAGAAGCAGAGGCTGGGGGGAGACCTCATGGCTCTCCACAGCTCCTTGCAAGGACGCTGGGAGAGGTTGGTGCTGGCCTCTTCCGACAGGTACTCGGCAACAGAAGGAGAGGCTTAGGCTTAGGCTGGACACTGGGAAGAATTTGTTCACAGCAGGAGTGGTCAGGCACTGGCACAGGCTGCCCAGGAAGGTGGTGCAGTCCCCAACCCTGGAGGTGTTTAAAGGTCGTTTAGATGTGGTGCTTGGGGATATGGCTTAGGGGTGAACCATTCAGAGCAGGGTCAGTGATTGGACTTGATGACTCCGAGGGTATTCTCCAAGCTGTATGTTTCTGTGAATTGACAAGCTTTGAGGGTCTGTGCTGAATTAACTAATTTCCTCCTGATTCATTTTTGAAAGGTAGAGAAAGAAATTCTACAGCTTTTGGATTTCAAAGTAACCTCTCCCTTTTCACACAGACACCACTCCCGGTCTGTCTTTTCTTTATAGCAGAGCACAAAGTGGTCACCAGCCCTACTGCTGCTGTTTCCTTTTATTAGCATGACCGTGAGAAACTGGCAACTTTGGAGCACCAACAGCACTCATGTGCTGTCCCCTGCATGACCAACTCAACAATCAGACCATGCACAAGAAAGTCAGACCCAGTTCATAAGAAGCCATCTGAAGGTGTGTCTGACAGACCCACAGCACTGCATTAACTGGCAGGTAGGAAAGGCTGTTCCTTCCTGAGTGCACTACAACCCTGCTCTGAAAAACGGATTCACAGAATCACAGAAGAGGGACCTTTAAAAGTCAGTCAGTTCCAACCCCACTGTGGTGAACAAGGATCTTCACCTAAATCAGGCTGCTCCAAGCCCCATCTAGCCTGCCTTTGAACATTTTTAGTAGTGGGACATCCATAGCTTCTCTGAAGAGCTTGTTCCAGTACCTCACCACCTTCACAGTCAAAACCTGCTTCCTAATATCTAACCTAAATCCACTCTCTCTCAGCTCAAAGACGTTGTCTTTCTATCCTATCACTATGCTCGCTAAAACAGCTTTCCTCATTTTTTTCCTGTAGCCCACTTTAAGTCCTCAAAAGCCTTTTCTCCAGGCTGAACAAGCCCAGCTCCCTAAGCCTTTGCTCACAGGGGATTGCTCCAGACTGCTGCTTTGTGATGTCCCTCCAGGCTACCGAGAGCATCCCCACACCATCCCCTACGCATGACCGGCAGCTAAAAATACACCCTCGTACTTCATTATGCATCTGACACAGGCACCCCCAGATACATCACGGTAAGGCCCTCTAGAGAGCCCTCCTCCAACGCGTCACCTCGCACCCGGCGGCGCAGCTCCGTGCGGACCAGGTCAGAGCCAAACGCCGTTCACGGAGTCCCGAGGCAGAAACCCGGTGGAGCCTGGTAAAAGGATCGTCCAGCTGCCACCGGTAGGACCGGGCCCCAAAGGGCCCAGGACCCTCAGCGGCCCAACGGCCACCCAAGGCCCCGGCGGACTGAGACCCAAAGAAAGGACCGGTCGGTCAGGCAGAAGCCAGGCTCCTCAGGACCGCGGGCTGTCCCACCGGTTATTCTCAAGCACAGAACAGAGTTCTCCTA
>VWZI01012379.1:30487-42443 GCA_013396835.1 Psilopogon haemacephalus | reverse complement strand
TTTTAGTGATTTAACTCTGAATTAGTTCAAAGGCAGAAAGACAAAAGAAAGAAGCTGCTGGAGCCAGCATAGACCCAAGCCAGGCTGGCCCTCTGCAAGCACACTGGCTTATCTGGATGTTTTGGGAACATTCTCAAAACAATTTTTTTTTCTCTGTCTCAGTGAAACTCGGTGAAGTGACACTGTAGGTTTAACTCTCTCTCAGTCAATAGTCTAATTTCTCACTCAAATTCTCCAATTAGCTCAAACCAACACACCAAGGGAGAGAAACTCAGCTGGAGTTGGAGACCTTTAGAGCTCCTGCTGTGACTAAAGTGGTTTTGACCCAAGAACCACCCTTGACTAGACTTGTGCTTAAAAGAAGGATGTGGTCTGTGGTCTGCTTTTCTTTGCACGGTCAAATACTCTTCTCTCCTTCTTCCCTCCAAAGCTCTGATCCAGGATGTGGCCCAAGATGAGACGCAGAACATCTCCACTGTCCTCCCACCCTGCAACGAAGATGCAAAAACTCCAGAACACGTGTACAAGTTTGAGGACAGTATCTTTGGTCGTGGCAGGATGGTTCCTCTCTGGTTTCACTTGTCAGCCCCAGTGGTCTGGCAGGTGGGGTGGGTGCTGCCAGATACATGGATGAGCTATCCCTTCCCTGACTGTGAGCCCAAAGCTGAAAGCCAGGGACATACTGTGTTAATATTTTTGGGCCTGCAGGCCCTCCCAAGAGCAGGATGTTGTGCCTGCCTGTTGACAGCTGCTGGGTTGGAGACTGGAATGAGGTCAGCCATACAGGAGAAGTGGCTTGTGGTCAAGCCACAGCCCTTTGGAAACCCCTGCTGTTGGCCAGCTTCCAGGCCTTGTCATTTTGTGCTGCCTCTCTCTAATTTCCTTTCTCCTATCCCTGCCCCACACTTCCCAAAGACAGGGTGGACAGAGCTCACCTGCCTGCAGGCAGCTCAGGCCAGGAGGGCAGCCAAAGCATGCCTGCTGTTTTCCTTAAAACTCTTCCAGTTCTGTCCCCAGCAGAGTATGAGGCCTTGCAGGTCCCAGCAGCAGCCTTTATTAACATCACTGAAGAGGAAATTGCCAAGAGAACAGAAGATAAAAGGTAAGGTGGCTGCAGAGAGCCTGGCAGTAGCCAAAGTGGGCCCTATGATAATGCAGTCTTTCTGTGGGACAGGGTGGCACCGAGGCTGGTCTTCCTAGGGCAGAGGAAGGACACTTGATCCACATGTGGCTGAGCAGTGCCTGCCTTGGAGAGGCTGGAGCACAGTTAGTTACGTACAGGTGGGCAGCAGCAGGACTGTCCTCTGGGGGCTGGCTGCAGGGCAATCACAGTTTTGTCTTGGTTGGAAAACACCTAAAAACATCAAGTGATATCATCAAGGAGAAAGAGTGGAGAAATCCCAAAGGAAGTCTGAAGGCAGGTATCTAGAAGATGGCCCCCTGAACTGCATTGAGCATAATGTGGCTGTAGACTGGCCCTGTCCCAGCCAGGCCTTGCTGTGGATGTTGCTGTGGCTTGGCAAGCTGGCACAGATGCCACTGACAAGATGCTTGTGCTGAGGGGCTAAGCTGGGCAGGAACAGCACAACCAACACCTTGCAGCCTGTGCTGGAGCTGCAGTGGGGCTGAGTACCACATCCAGGGCCTGCAGCTCTAGCACTGCACCTGCACGTGGAGAGGAGCTGACAGGGAAGCTTTGTGGGCAGCCCTTGGTGGTTATTCCATCGGTGTCTGGGAAGTGACAGTTGTGTGCTGAATAAGACTGGTTCCTGGTGCTTTGAGCTTCATCTTCCCCCTCCTTTCTCTCTTTCAGCCACTGCTCCTTTGTTTTAGAGCAGCTGAAGCTGCTGCCTGCCGAGGGGGAGAGCAGAGAGCACAAGGCCCGATGCCTCTGGTTCTTGGACACCCTTGTGAAGTTCAGCTACCTGAAAGTGATCAGGAGAAAGCGTAAGGGAGTTCTGAGCTCCTTCACTTTCAAACTGACTGCTGGGACCTGGTTTGTGATTGCTGTAGCAGAGCTGCACGGGTGGAGCTGTGCAATCAAAGCGCTGCAGCAGCTGCTTTCAGCCTGTTCCACTCTGAGACTGGGGACCCCCATGCTATCAGAGGTTATTAGCTCTGCAAATGGATATCTGATCCTCCTCAGTGCCATGCATTAAGATGGCACCATCAGATCGTCTTGGTAGCAGGCAGGGCAGCTTGGGCTGGATACCTTGAGACTGTCTCTGGTTCGTCCATAGCCCTGTGCTTGCAAACATGGTTCATGTTTTCATGACCCACTCCTAAGCCAAGAGGCTGAAAGCTGTCCACACGCCTTCCTCCAGCCTCCATATTGCAGGTGTAGGAGGCACACAGTGCAGAACAGGTCCTTCATATTTGTGTGCCTTTGAGAATGCCTTCTTCATCCTGTGCCAGTTATCTCCATGTGTGGGTCATGGTGACTGTGCCTCTGCTGAACTCGGGGTGCGGGAGCTGCTCTTCTTAAAAGCACTGCACAAAATAGCTTGGCTGAGGTTTGCAGGGCTTGCTGTCACCCACAGAACTTGTGTCAGTCCCCTTGTCAGCACTGAAAATGCCATTGCTGATGCTCTCAGTGATGGGTGATGGTGGAGGAGATGGCAAGTCCAGTGTAGATACCCTCCTGTGTTGCTGGAGACAGGAGTTACCCTGGTGCTAAGCAGGAGTTTGCTGTTGGTGTTTGAATTGTGATGGCTTGTGACAGGATCATCTCTGAAAGGCAGGCACCTGTTAAATGCCGGGGCATGGACACACCTGAGCCTGAGTGGTGCTCATGTGTGAGGCCCCATTTGTAAAGACAACAACAGCTGGCAGGAGCCTCTCTCATGCCTGAGAAGTGGTGAAACCTGGAAATCAAGTGCCCCAGTGCCTTTCACCTCTGTGTTCCTGGAAATGCTGATCAGTGCCATGGTAACAAACGTGCATGGTGGAGGATGGGGGTGGGGGCAGCCGCCAAAGGACTCACTGCAAACCCCTCTCTGTCCTAGATCCAATGGGTCCTGACTGCCCACACATGATCAGCAGGAAACTGATGAAGAACTTCTCTTCACTGACCTACAACAATGGCAGGTAAGAAACTGTGCTTGCTTTGCTGTTTTTGGGACAGAGACATGGCAGAGCTCAGCTTGGAGAGCAATGGACACATTGTCAGGAAACCTCCTACCAAGACAGAAGACAGCAGCTGCTTCACATCCTGAGCACTGTAGAGACAAGGAATTGTTTAAGTTGGAAAAGATCTTTAAAATTACTGAGTCCAACCATGGACAGAGTAGTTTGGGTAGGAAGGGACGTTTAAAGCTTATCCAGCCCAATTCCCCTGCAGCCAGCAGGACTTACCCAGCCAGAGCTGGTTACTTATAGCTCCAAACTACCTGACCTGGGCTGGTGCCACCCATGGGGCATCTTTCACCTCTCTGGGCACCTTGGGACAGGCTCTCCCCACCCTCAGGTTCAAACCTTTCTACCTTCTCTCCACTCTCAATCTCCTTTGAGTCCAAACCATTTCCCCTTGGCTTGTCACAACAGGCCCTGCTCAAAAGCCTGTCCACAACTTTTGGCTGGGCCTCTTTAGGCCACCAGGCCACTGGAAGGCCACCAGAAGGTGTCCCTGGAGCCTTCTCTTCCCCAGATGGAACACCCCCAAATCTCACAGCCTGGGTCCACAGCAAAGGGCATCCAGCCCTTCGATCATTTCAGCAAGGTCAGAGCCACTTGTGTGGTGCTGAGTCCTGTCAGGGACATCCTTGGGCAGCTGCTAAAGGATGATCCTCAGCTGTAGCCTTTAGACAGGCAGCACTCACAGCTAAGCAGTCATCAGTCTGAATGAACTTTGTCAGCAATCACGCTGAGTGGAAGCACCACAGTACAGGCAGGAGATGAGTCTTGTCACAGTGCTGTCCACAGGCTCAGGGTGCCAGCAGCCCTGCTGTTGCCCAGACTGGAGCAGAGGAGTGAAGCCCAGAGAGGCCAGCTGTGGTTTGCAGGCTCCAGACAGTGCCCAGCAGTCAGGGGCTCCCAGGGGACTGCCAGCCAGGCACCTGCTTGGTGTGGGCTGTGACTAAGGTGCCAGCAGCAGCTACAGGGAATGGCCTCAGAACAGCCTCCCTTTGCTTTCCTCAGGCACAGCCACAGATGTGTCATTGCCTGGTGGCTTTGTGAGGAGCTACCTCATGGACTGCCCTTGTGAACAAAGAGGCTTGTGAGGAGGCCCAGGAAGCCTGTGAGCCTCTGTGTTCAGAACACTGTGCTGCTTTGAGCTCCTCTGTGCTGCCTAGGAAAAGTCAGTGGTGCTAGGTGGAGGTTCAGTTCTGCCTGTAGCCCTTGGAGGTTGCATTCTGGTTCATGGGACATCACATCTCACCTGTGCTCCTCCATGGCTGGTGTCTCACTTGTGCTTCTTTCCTTGCCATGCAGTGTCCAGAATTTGATCTCTATGTCAATGAAGGCTAAGATCACAGCATATGTAATTGCTCTGGCTCTGCACATCAACGACTTCCAAATAGACCTCACAGTTCTGCAGAATGACTTGAAGCTCCCCGAGAGCAGGTGAGTCACCCTGTTTGCCCCTGCCTGTCCATACCTGCTGAGACACCTCTGATCCTCTTACAGAGGACTCCTGGGAGGATGCCCTGGAGCCTCTGGTACTTGGGTCATATCTGCTGGTGAGTATCCTTTGTTGTAACTGAACTTCCTGAGTGTTTTGAAGCTTTATCCTGAAGCCATGGTACTCCTAAAGGAGGGTGGTTGTACATCTCAGACTCTGAGGACCTCTTGGCAGCCCTTTCAGGTGCATCCTCAGGAGGTTCCCAGATGTTCTGCAGGGAGGAACAGAGAGGCAGCATTACCAACATGGCCAGCCAGGGTAGATCCCAGGACTGGACCTGTTCTGTTTCATGCCTGACAAATGGCATCTTCACCTCCTGGTGCTCCCTGTAGAGCTTTGGTCTCTGAAGTGCCAGTGCAGGTTTGCAGGTGACTGCAACAGGAAAACTGCAGACTGGGTCTTTACTCACAGCTAGACTCCAAGCCTGCAGACGGTGTGTACAGGAGGGACCACAGGCCCCTGGCACTTCCCTGCTCCATGCACAGCACCTAGGAGATCGTTTTTGTTTCTGAAACACTGATGGACCTGGGGACCTTGCAGCACAGTAGTGGGCAAAGCTGCCAGTCCTTGTGTGTGCAACGAAGTGATGCCCAGTCAGGGACAATGGAGAGGCAGAAAGCAGGTAGGCAGGCAGCCCTTGCCGTGGCTCCCTGGCCTGCAGCTGGCTATGGCACAGGCCGGCACAGCGGCTGCAACACAGGCTGCTCCCAGCAGGTGTCAGCCGCAGCTGCTGCAGCTCCTCAGATCCGCTACTCCCCTGCTTGCTGCAGTTTGTGCTGCCCGCTGGTGCTGCAGGACAGGTCAGGAATGAGTCAGAAGACCTCAGCAGCACCTCCTAGCACTGTCTGGTGGTATCTGCCGGTGCTTTTCAGCATCTCCTTCCTACTCTGCCCTGAAGGTGATGGTGACACCAAGAGCTTCCTGGCTGGATCACCTTGGTCTTTCTTGCTAGTGTTGCTTGGTGGTCTTCTGGCTGGGTATGGACTGTGGAGAGCACAGACCCTTCACTGCCCTGGGAAAGCACATTGTGGGCCACCCAAGAATTCCTAGATGAGGGATGTGCGTTTAAGATTTAGTGATAACTGGTGGTCAGCAGAGCCCTTGGCTAACCCCTTGTGGGTCGTGATGCTCCTGGAGGTGGTGGTGCACAGCTGAGCAGCATTCTGTCCTCCCCAGGAAGGGTCTGCCTTGTAGTCGTGAGCTTCTGTATCCATGGTGGCCTTGAGGTGTGGAGACTGCATGCTGCTGGCCAGTGCCTCCTTGCTGCTCCCTGGGGCAGACAGCTGTTGGTGTCTGGTGCAGCACCGTGGCACAGAGGGCTCCCTGCCCACTGACACAGATTCTCTGCTGTTCTCCAGGGTGCTGGACATCGCCAGGGCCATGCATCTGCGGATCTCCAAGACAAAGGAGCTGCCAGGACTTGAGGACGATCAGAAGCACAAATTGGGCACCCTCTCACTGCCCTTGCCCATGCAGAAGGCATCAGAGAGGCAACGGAAGCGCAAGAAGATGATCTGAGATGCCTAGCAAGCCTGAGCAGAGTGACACGGTGCTGCCCCACTGCTGTTCTGCACACAGAGCTGCATGGGGACAGCTGTTGGGATTGGCTGTCCATCATTAGCGCCCTGAGGGCCTGTCTTCAGGCTGGGCTGGGCCAGGACCTCATTAAACTGCTGCTTTTGGTGCAGCTTCTACAGAAACGGGAAAAAGTGCTCCTGTCTGTATGAGAAGGATGCAACAGAGCATGGTGTGAAGCTGCAGGTCCTCCACCAACCACCACCTGATATGTTCTAGCAGTGCCCTGTTCTCCCATGGCCCATTTCACCCCTTTTCACATGGCAGGGCAGAAAGCACAGAACAAGGGGCAAAGTGCAGCGCTGTCAAACTATACCCTGGAGCTCTCTGCTTCTGTGCAGAGGTTTGGTGCTATTGTGTGTGCAAGAAGTGTAAAGGTGCAGTATAAAATGCTTCTGCTACTTCTGCTCTGCCTGCTTAGAGTGGTTGAGTAGAGCCATGGAATTGTTTTCGTCAAAAGAGCTCTTTGAGATCATCCAGTCCAACTGTTCCCTAACTCTGCCAAGGCTGGGGCTAAAACCATGGCACTCAGCATCATATCTCTGCCTCTTTGAAACATCCCCAGGGATGGGCATTCAGTCACCAACCTGAGCAGCCTGTGCCAGGCTTTGAGAACCCTTTCAGCTTGGAAATTTCTTATAATGTCCAATCTAAAGCTCCTTGAGTGCAGCTTGAGGCCATTTCTTCTTGTCCCATCATTTGTTACTAGGGAGGAGAGGCCAACCCCAAACCCCATCCTGCTCTCTCTTTAGAGACCTGGCCCCAGCACTGAGCCCTGGGGAACACCACTGGTGCCCATCCAGCAACTGGAATTCAATCCATTCTCCACCACTTTTTGGACCTGGCCACCCAGTCTTTTTTCCCCCCAGCAAAGCCTCCACCCATCCAAGCCATGAGCTGCCACTTTCTCCATGAGGATGCTGTGGGACAGTGTCAGAGGCTTTGCTCAACTCCAGGTAAACAAAACCCACAGCCTGTCTCACATCCACCTAGTAGCCACCCTGTCATAGGATAGGTTGCCTGGGGAGGGAGACTTCTGCTGAGAGCTCCTGTTATCTGCAGGAAGGGTGACCCTGGGTCCACAGCTCCCAGTCCTTGGGAGGGATTTTTTTATCTGTTTCTCTGCATTTTCCCTCCAGTCCTGTGCTCTCAGCTTCCTTGCAGATGTTCACCAAGCAAAGCAGGAGGAGTCTGGATCTCCTAAAGTAAAATCCTTCTGTGACGTGTCAGGAGTAGTGTCCTCTGAGTTGTCTTTGCTTCAGGGACTGCTCAGGGCTTAGTCATTTTGGTGTTTGAGGGTAAGTCCTAGCATTCTTCCGTGTCCCTCTGTTCATGCCTTTTGTTAGCAGTGACATAAACAGGGTTCTGGTGGGAGATAACTAATGCCACTGGAATTGATGATCACTGGTTGCAGAGTTTGTGCCACAGGACAGCTGAGGTTGGGCAGGATCCCTCAATGTCATCTTATATAGAGCTTCTGCTCAAGCAGCAGTACCCAGACCCAGGTACCCAGGACCATGTCCAGGTGCCTTTTGAGTATCTCCAGTGAATGAGACTCAGCAGGATCCTTGGGTAACCTGTGTCACTGCTTGGTCACCCCTACAGTAAAAGGGCCACCCCCATGCTCCAGTGTGTGTCCACAACCTCTGGTGCCCTGGGAACAGTCAACTCCTCTGGGCACCTTTAAGTATTTATAACACGTTTGAGGTCCATCTGAGCCCACATCCCTTCAACCCAGCACAGAGATGGCCAGGCCAGGCTGCAGCAGGGCAGCTGGCAGCTGTGGCCTCCAGCTGCTTCCCACACTGAGAGGGGCAAGAGGAGCAGGCAGCCATGCATGGTGAGCACAGTGATGGGAACTGCTGGGGCAGTGCGCAGCAAATCTCCAGCCCAGCCTGATGGTCCTGTCTGGGACATGAGGCTCATTAAGCAGGAAAGGTGTAAAACTTTCTCCAGAGACTGAAGGGACACCAGCAAATGGCTCCAAGTAAAGGAAGAACTTAAGAAAGCCTTCATGGCTACTGGCAATGGCCCTCAAGCAAAGTGTGTGTGGCTCATAAGGAACCCCAGACACCTGGTCCCACCCTGGCATCTGGTTGCTCTCAGAACAACAGACCAAATCTTCTGCTTCAGCTTGTGCCACCACCTGCTCAGTGACACCCCATAAGCTGTCCTGAGAATTGGTGGGAGCTGCCTCTCCTGATGGCAGGACCTGAGCCCTGACCTCACACTCAGACATCCACCTCACAAACAGAAAATTGCAAAATGTTAGGGGTTTGGAAAGGACCTCCAGAAATTATCACTGAGCCCAACCCTCTGCCAGAGCAGGGTCACCCAGGGCAGGTCACAGGAACACATCCAGATGAGTCTTTAAAAGTGTCCAGAGAAGGAGACTCCACAACCTCCCTGGGCAGCCTCCTCCAAGGCTCCAGCACCCTCACACCAAAGAAGTTTCTCCTCATGTTGAGGTGGAATCTCCTGGCTTCCACTTTGCATCCTTTGTCCCGTGTCCTACCACAGGACAGCACTGAAAAGAGCCTGGCCCCTTCTTCTTGACTCCCATCCTTGTAAACATCAAGGAGATCCTCTCTGGGACTAACCAGTCCCAGGGCTCTCAGCCCTTCCTCCTCCTCACACAGATGTCCTTTCATCATCCTCGTAGCCTCTATTGGACTCTCTTCAGTAGTTCCCTCTCCCTCTCGAACTGAGGAGCTCAGAACTGGACACAGTGTTGTAGATGTGGTCACACCACAGCAGAGTAGATGAGGAGGAGAACCTCCTGTGACCTACTGGACACAGTCTTCTGCATGAACCCCAGGACACCATTGGCCTTCTTTGTCACAAGGGCACATTGCTGGCTCATAGATAATTGTCCACCAGGACTCCAAGGTTCTTCATGTAGCTGCTTCCCAGCAGGTCACCCCTCTCCTCTACTGGTGCAAGGTTTTGTTCCTCCCCAGCTGCAGGACTCTGCACTTACTCTTGCTGAGCCTCATGAGGTCTTTATCGTTTAAATCCTTTACCTGTTAGAGTCATAGAATGGTCTGATTTGGAAAGGACCTCTGAAGCTCATCTAGTTCAACCCCCTCAGCAGTCAGCAGGGATATCCTCAACCAGATGAGGCTGCCCAGAGCCCTATCAAGCCTCACCTCGAATTTGTCTCCAGGGATGGGGCCTCAGCCACCTCCCTGGGCAGCCTGTTGCAGTGTTCCACCACCCTCATCATAAAGAACTTGTTCTTAACATCCAGTCTTCTCTTGTTTGAAGCCATTTCCCCTCATCCTGTCACCCCTTTGCCCAGCTCTCCATCAGCAGCATAGCCTGATGGGCTGTCAGTCACTCCTCCTAGTTTTCTATCATCAGCAATCTGGCTGTGGTCCACTCTATCCCCTCTTCCGGATGGTTGATGATGATGTTGAATAAGACTGGACCTATTACTGACCCCTGGGGAGCACCAGTAGCTCTCCAGCTGAATGCTGTGCCATTGATCACAAATCTGAGCTCTGTTTTTAGCCAGTTCTTGGTCCATCTCACCATCCACACTTCTAACCCACACTGAGCTTTACTATGAGGATGTTATGGAGACAGAGCCACAAGCCTTGCTGAAGTCAAGGTAGGCAACATCCCCTGCATCCCCCTGCTCAGTCACACCATCACAGAAGGCTACCAGGGCAGTCAAACATGATTTCCCCTTGGCAAACCCACGCTAGCTGCACCTGATCACCTTATTTTCTTCCATGTGCAGAGATGACCTCCACAAGCCTGCTGATGCCTCATGGGCTTAAAGCTCTGGACAAATAAATAGCAGCACATCATGGAATGTAATACTTGGTACTTGAGAGCAGAACTGTTACCATCAGCAACCAGAAAAAAACCAACTACACAAATAGGGCACTCCAGCAGCCACCAGCACCCCACTCTGGGGGGGTCACTCTGGCACGTTGCAGTCAGAGGCTAGCAGCCCTGCAAACACTACAGAAGGGGTTGATTTCATTGGGCTGACTCAGGTTAGCCCCCCAGGTCAACAGAGCTTTTGTCAGTGGGAGCAGCTCTGACCTCACACAACGGGCATGCCCACTCGGGTGCCAGGACAAGCACAGAAGTGGCTGCATGTCCCCTCCACTGACAGCACTCATCTCCTATAAGATGCTGTTCAAAGCAGGTGGGAACAAGGCTCCACCCCGCTCTTGGGGCTGCAGGCTGGCAAGGCAGGCAGCATGAATCAGATACAGAGAGCTCCACTGCTCCCCGAATTCAGATGGACTTGGAGCTCTTCTGCAGCTCTTGAGAGGCAATCTGGTCAAGGAAATGCAGGCTTGCCTTGAAGCTATCCAGATTCAGTTTTTCTTAGGGCCTGCGTACCCAGCAGGGGATTGCCCACTTTAACTTTACTAGAACAGATTTGCTGTCCACTCCCACAGCACTTGCTCCAGGCAGTCTGCTGGGAGGGAAGGTCCTGCTGCAGCGGTGCCATATTGCTCAAGAGCACGGTCTGCAAGGCAGCTCTGAGTCTCTTACCTAGCATGACATCCCCATCTTGGGAACATCACAGTGTCATGGAATCCAGACACCAAGAAGAGAAGTGAGAGAGTTATGAAGAGAACTCCATGGTTTCAATTGGAAGGAGCCCTAAAGATCATCTTGTTCCACTAGACCAGGTTGCTCAAAGACTCATCCAGCCTGACCTCAAACACAGGGAGGAGACATACACAGCTTCTCTGGAGAACTTGTGTCAGAGCCTCACCACCTTCAAGGCAAATAATTTGTTCCTTACATCTAGTCCAAATCTTTCCATTTAAAAGTTAGGTCTTATTCTAACACAACACTCCCTGATGAAGAGTCCCCGTCTTTCCTGTAGCCCACTTGAAGTACTGGAAGGTCACTCTGGATAAACTTCAAAGACTTGGTCTCACAGCCACTCAAGCAGACTCAAGCTCAGCATTTTCTCTCTGCTGTTCCCCTCTCTTCTGCAGTCCTATCATTAGAGATTAAATCATAATGATTCTTAACCACTCACTCTGTGGCAGCCATCCAGGCTGTTACAGTTCCTGACCACTCTTGCAGCAAATAAATTGTTCCTCATGGCCGACCTAAACCTGCCCTAGCACAATTTCAGGCGATTTCATTCCCTTCTGTCATCTGATACTAAGGCAAAGAGACCAACCCCTCAGCCTCCTCCCCACTAAACACCCCTAGGTCCATCGGCTGCTCCTCATCTGCCCTCTTCTCCAGATCCTTCACCAGCTTCTTTGTCCTTCTCTGGACCAGCTCCAGCTCCTCAATGTCTTTCTGAGGGTGAGAGTCCCAAAACTGAGCACAGTACTCAAGGTGTGGCCTCAGTAGTGCTGGTTACAGGGGCACGATCGGTGCTCTGGTCCTGCTGGCCACACCGTTACTGATCCAGGCCTGGATGCCAGTGGCCTTCTTGGACACCTTGGCCCACGCCGGTTCGGATTCAGTCACTGTTGGCCAGCTGCCCCTTGACACAAACCCCGCGACGAAAGAGCAGCTGCACCACAGATCCGGCTGGCCTCCGTACCTTGCAGCCCTTTCCCCAAAAGAGGCGATCTTGACTTTAGGCCCAGCTGCCTGGCTGCAGCGACACTGGAGACTTGGCTGGCTGCCGGGGACACGGAGCGCTGCAGGCCCCAGCCTGCTCCCCCGGCCTGTTCCCCTGGCCTGTTCTCCCAACCTGTTCCCCCGGCCTGTTCTCCCAACCTGTTCCCCCGGCCTGTTCTCCCAACCTGTTCCCCCGGCCTG
>VWZI01012379.1:18103-28690 GCA_013396835.1 Psilopogon haemacephalus | reverse complement strand
AGCCTGTCCTCATAGCAGAGCTGCTCCAGCCCTCTGATCATCTTTGTGGCCCTCCTCTGGACTCTCTCCAGCAGTTCCATGTCCTTTCTGTGCTGGGGGCTCCAGAACTGCACACACAGTACTCCAGGTGGGGTCTGACAAGAGCAGAGTAAAGGGGGAGAATCCCCTCCCTTGCCCTGCTGGTAATGCCTCTCTTAATGCAGCCCAGCACACAGTTGCTGTCTGGGCCACGTGTGCACACTGTTGGCTCATGTTGAACTTCTCATCCACCCAGACCCCCAGGTCCTTTTCCTCAGAGCTGCTCTGCAGCCACTCACCACCCAGCCTGTATTTGTGCTTGGGATTGCAGCGACCCAGGTGCAGGACCTTACACTTGGCCTTGTTAAATTTCATGAGGTTAGCCTGGGCCCACCTCTCCAGCCTGTGCAGGTCCCTCTGGATGGCATGTGGCAGCATGCTGAAAGCCATGGTCATTTAGCAGGTAAATGTGCCCAAGGAGCACAAGAGGTGCACACCACAGGGTGGTGGCAGTGACAGGCACCTAGAGTCAAGAAAATTTATGTCAGACAGGATCACCTGTGCCCCAGGCTCAGAACATGCTGAAATCAGCTCCTGGACACAGGGGAGCTGCTGTGTCCAAACGGGGTGTTGCTGCATCTTTGGGGGTGCAGCATTGCAGGTAGTGCCCTGGATCCAAAACTTGTGCTCTTTTGGGAACTGTTTCTTTTATGTTTAATTCTTACACAGAGGCTGCTGTGCTCTTATATTTGTGGGTGTCCCAGGCCTCACAAAGCCTGTCTGAAAGTGAGAGCTCTCACTTTGATTGTCAAAAGCCTTTTGAATCACCCACTTCAGGATGTTGTCACTGTGAGACTCTTCACATGGTGTTAGTTGAATGAGCATGACACTTCTCTCAGATCTTGCATCTGAGATGTGGCCTTTGTAGTGTGAACAAGTAGAACTACAGTGATCTGAGCAATAGCTAAACTGGTGCCTCTGTGATATGGACAGAAACACTTCATTTTTCAGATGGCATTTTTGCTTGCCAGAGCTTAACCCAGGGTCAAAGCCAGTCCAGGTAGATCACAGAATCACAGAACTTTAGAGGTTGGAGTCCAACCTTCTGAGGCAGGATCACCTAGGGTAGTTTGCACAGGAGTGCATCCAGGCAGGTTTTTTAAGTCTCCAGAGAAGGAGATCTGTGTTTTGTTTTCAACATAAGTGCTGTGCTTGGTCACAACTATCAACAGGTGACTTGGAGCAGTCCAGCTGGTCTCTCTCTGGCCTCTGCCATGTGCTGCTCACACAGCAAGCTGAGAGTGGCTGCACCAGGTTTTGCTGCCAAGCAGGAGTATTGCCCCCAGACACCATTTTGAAATCATGGACATCTCATGTTGCTGGTGGAGAGTACTGAAGTTCACAAACCTCCACCAGCCTCATGTGGCTGTTCCTGTGCTGTGCTGGGCATTAGGATTTGGTGCAGCTATAGACCCAGCTTTTGATCACTGCTGGATAAGCAATCCCATTTCAGATGATGAACAAAAGCTGCTTGGCAGTGACTGTCTCAGTACTCCTGCTTTGGTAGCAGCCTCTCTGTTTACATGTCATAGAATCACACCATGGTTTGAGTTGGAAGGAACCTCCAAAGGTCATCCAGTCCAATAGCTTTGCAGTCAGTAGGGATATCCTCCCACTAGATCAAGTTGTCCAGAGCCCAGTATCTCCAGGGGATTCAACCATCTCCCTGGGTGACCTGTTTCTGTGTTTCTCACAGTAAAGAGCTTCCTCTTAGCATCCAATCTAAATCTTCTCTTATTTCAACCCATTGCTCCTCATCCTGTCACTGCAGGCCTTTGCAAACAGTCCTTCTGCAGCCTTGTAGCTGCTTCAGGTACTGGAAGATTGATATTAGGCCTTCTGGAGGCTTTTCTTCTCCAGGAACCCCAGCTCCCTCAGCCTTCCCCATAGTAGAGGTTCTCCAGTCCCCTGATCGTTTTTGTGGCCTCCTCTGGACCCACTCCATCAGTTTCATGCCTTTTCTGTGTTGAGGGGTCCACAGCTGGACACAGCACTGCAAGTGAGGTCTCACCAGCGCAGAGAGGCAGAACTGCCTCTCTGCTGGCCATGCTGCTTTTGATGCAGCCCAGGATGCCACTACCCAGGATTGGCAGTGCTGGTGCATGTATTTCATTTGAGTGTTCTTAGCCTTTCTGCTGTCCTCCATTCTCTCTGGCAGTGATGTTTTATCTGTGTGAGAGCAAAGCCTGTGCTGTTTGAGCTTTCTGGCAGAGTGAAGAGGGAAGTAAACACATGAACTTCCTCATGTCAGCTGTCATGTGGCATCTGGAAACTTCACACTTCAATTTCTTTCACAGTTTATTTCTGTCATAATTTGGAAATGCACAGAAAGGAAAAAATGCCACCTTTTCATATCTCTGAGGCTTGAGTAGAAAACAGAGTCACATTCACCTGATACAGGATTTCTCACTTGTCTCTCTCAAATCGTGTGGGCTTTTCTGTACTAGTCTCTGATCTTGGAGGTCTTCTCCAACCAAAACAGTTCTATATGGAATGCTGGGTGCTGCTGGAATGACCTAGCAGCATGAGAAGAGCTGTAGGTCACTTCCAGCTCTGCTCACAGTCGCTGTTTTCTCTTCTGCTGTAGGGGAGTGGAGCTGAAATGCACCGCAGAAAGAAATCGGGTATGATGGATGCAGAAGGGGACTGTAAGGAGCCCCTCAGCAGCGGCACAGCTGCCACCTCTGGCAAGCATTACCTCTGTGGCTACTGCGCAGCCTTCACCAACATTGCCATCACCTTCCCCATCCAGAAGGTGCTCTTCCGGCAGCAGCTCTACGGCCTCAGGACAAAGGACGCAGTGCAGCAGCTGCAGAAGGATGGGATCCGAAACCTCTACCGTGGCATCCTGCCCCCGCTGATGCAGAAGACCACCACTCTGGCCCTCATGTTTGGCCTGTACGAGGATTTCTCCTGCCTACTCCACAGCCACACGAGCTGCCCGGAGCTGCTGACGCGCAGCATGGCAGCGGTGCTGGCCGGGACCACAGAAGCTCTGCTGACGCCATTTGAGCGGGTGCAGACTTTGCTCCAGGACTACAAGCACCACGACAAGTTCACAAACACTTACCAGGCTTTCAAGGTGCTGAAGGCCTACGGGATGCGAGAGTACTACCGGGGATTGGTGCCCATTCTGCTCAGAAATGGGCCCAGCAATGTGCTCTTCTTCGGCCTGCGGGGACCCATCAAGCAGTGTCTGCCAGAGGCCACCTCCTACAGCGCTCACTTGGTCAATGATTTCATCTGTGGAGGACTCCTGGGCGCCATGCTGGGGTTCCTGTTCTTCCCAGTGAATGTTGTCAAGACCCGCATGCAGGCTCAGATTGGTGGCGAGTTCCAGTCCTTCCCCAAGGTTTTCCTGAAGATCTGGCTGGAGCGCGACCGGAAGCTGATCCACCTCTTCAGAGGAGCCCACCTGAACTACCACCGCTCTGTGCTGTCCTGGGGCATAATCAACGCCACCTACGAGTTCCTGCTGAAGCTGCTGTGAGCAGCACTGCCTGCCTGCAGCTCTGCTGCTCATTGGGGATTGGCACGTGCAGTGTCGCTGCGTCCAGGGAGCAGTGCCTGCCCGCTGCCACAGGCCGCTGGCCTTTGGTGTTTATGGGGTGACTGGTGGTGCACCCAGACCTTGGTGCAATTCAGATCAACATTTATAGGTATTTATTTGCTGTCAGGTGAGTTTACCCATCAGAGAGCTACTAGGCAAATACAAAGCTTAAAGAAAAGAAAGACTTTTCTTGATCCAGCAGCTGATTCTCTATCACTCCCAAAGCCTCTCAGTACTCCATGATGGAATCTGCTCCCTTGCCCACACTGTAGAACATGAAGATCAAGGAGGGGCTGATGAAAATCAATTTTCTTGCCTCACAAACTCCAAAATGGTCATTAAAGAACTTCATTTTCCAATGTTTTAGGGTCCTAAGTACTCCTTACTGTTTAAAGCCAAAAGGACGTATCCAGATGGGGATGACTCAAGTGTAGAACTTCAGGCTTAAGCTAAGCCTACACAGAGTCTTCTGCCAGTTGCTCTGCGGCTGGCTGTGACTGTTTCATTCAGCACTGTGAGGGTGGTCACTGAGTGCTCAGGAGCTGCAGTGAGCTGGCTGCAGCTCACCTCCATGTGTGCACTGTGTGCCTTCATGTGGAAAGGGAAGAGCTGAAGGAATGAAACAGCGAATTTACTAAAGCTTTAAAGTGTCCTTCTGTGTTAGAAACCCTTGTGCTTGTGAACATGGAGTTTGGTCTGCTTTTTTCTTTAGTTTTGTTTGTTTGTTTGTTTTTGCATTGCTGCTTTTTCTGTTGCTCTCAGCCTTGGGGTCAAGAAGAGAATGGCCCTTAAATAGCTCAGCTTCTGCAGCTGCAAAGGTGGCTCACAAACACAGCTCTTCTGTGCTGAGGGATCTTGTGTTTTGCAAACACTTCTGTTTCATTTTGGCTCTGGAAATCATGGATCACAAGATATTTTTACCTGGAACTTTGTAATTCTGTCTGCTTGATGTGTGCTTCACAGTCCCATCAGACAGGCTGCACAGTAGCACTGATCAGAGGACTTCTGGGTGTTGCCCACTTCAGTGGAGGTCTGTGAGGGTAGCAGAGGCAGCAGCAAATGGTGATTGCAGAGACAGCTGGGCAGGACAGATGCAGCCTTTGAAGATATGTTTAGGGACTTCTGTAGGTGAGTATTGAAAAAGCCTTAAAGAAACAGGTGTCTTACAGACCTGGGAGCTGAGAGATGTGAGACTTTAGGCCTTAGAAAGAGGAGCAGAAGTGCAAACATGACCATAAACCCAGAGAGGGTCTCAACAAAATAGAAGCTGATTCTCTTGGGGGCTTTATGTTCTGATGTAGGGCAGGAAAGCTTCCAGAAACTGGTTTGAATTGATTCTTTTCCTAAGTTCTGGAGTGGCTGTTATTGCTCCTAATTTGAGTTTTGTTTCATTTGCTAAACTCTCCTCAGATGTTGATTCTGATCAGTGTGTTACAAGCACAGTCCCTAGCTTCCAGTCAAAGCCAGCCAGGCACAAGTGAGCTTTCTCGTATCTGATTGTTGTGATGATCTGCATTGAAATAAAATGTTTGCTTGGTGTTTGTTACTGGCAGAATCTGATTTTTACCAGTGAACTGTTTTTTGTAATCACTCCTCGACGTAATAAAACCAGAAATTGCATCCTGTCTCTCCGTGGAAGGTGGTTACGGACTTCTCTGTGCTGGGAAACGTGATGTGAGGAGAGTCACAGCTGAAGCTAAACTCTGGTGATTTGCTTTGCTGTAGCAGACAGGGAGCAAGCAGCCCTGGAGTGCTGCTGTCCGTAGGAGGGGTGTGCTGCAAGGTCAGCTTTGCCTTGCCACCACTGACAGCTGTGCAGTGCAGAGGACCTGCATCTGTACACATTGCAGATATGCTGCGTGTGGGAGGGGGGATTCTTGTGACTCGGGAGAGAGGCACCAGTGAGCCTTGGCACACAAGCTGTGTGGTTTACTGAAGGGGATGTGTTGCTGCGGGGGAAGAGAGCATAGAAGTTGCAGTGCTTCAGCTCATGAAAGCAGCTCTGCTCAGGCCACTTTCAAGACACTTTTCTTACAAATTGCCTCTGACCAGGCCACCTTTATGCTTACTGCAGCTGCAATGTGGGAACAGAAGCAATGTTGAGCAAGGAACAGGGGAAGCAGAGCTCCCAGCCAGGCACCGGTTCACCCTAGGTTTGTGTTTTGCAGGGCTGGGTTATTGCAGGGCACTGGGAGGAGAAAGTTTGTGCAGAGAAGTGGCCCTGGACTGCCTTATCTCCCTGAGGGTGTGTCCTGTTCCGGGGGCAGCTCGGAAGCCTCAGTCCTTGGTTTGCTGACCTCAGCCACTTTGGGCTAAACCAGGATGTGGTCAGGGCAGCCAGAGGGGCCCAGCTTCAGGTGCTGCCTGCACTAAACACTTGCCGCTGGAGTGAGATTGGTGTGGGTTGGAATTCTAATGACTGCTGCTGCCTCCTGCAGTTGCTTTTCTTGGTGTGGGGGGGAAACTACACCTTCCATTTCCAGCTGCAGAAATGCAGGGGAATTCCACCACGGAATTCCAGCAAGAACACTGCTTGCAGAGTCACAGAAGCAGCCTTCAGACAGTAACTGCTTTGGGGAAGGAGAGTAGTGCCACAGTCACTGCCCTGAGTTTCTGAGGCAGTACTTCCAAAGACCTTGTGTTTGTGTTTTACGCTGTTCAGGTAATTGAGCTCTTACCAGTGTGCAGTGAGGAAAGAGCACCCAAGAGAGTGAACTAGCATGAAGGCAGCACCTCTCAGCAGAAAAGGCAAGACCTGAGAAACAGTCACAGAATCATAGAATGGTTTGGGTTGGAAGGAACCTCTGAAGGTCATCCGCTCCTAGCAGTCAGCAGAGACATCCTCCACTGGAGCAGGTTGCTCAGAGCCTTGCCAAGCCTCCAGGACGGGAGCCTCAACCACCTCCCTGGGCAACCTGTTGTAGTGTTCCAGCACCCTCACCGTGCAGAACTTGTTCCTCATGACCAATCTCCATCTGCTCTGCTCTCATTTCGAAACATTTTCCCTTGTCCTGTCCCTGCAGGCCTTTGGGAACAGTCCTTCTGCAGCCTGCCTGTAGGCCAGCCAGTCTGCCTGTGATCAGCAGTTTAGTTCTTCTCACACAAACTGAAGCCTTCACAGCTCTTACAAGCAGAGGCAGGTTTCTCCCTTACTTAGGTAAGGTGTCACAAGGTGGCAGGAGAAGACCACAGGTGCTGACAAGCCCAAACAGCCTTTTTGCAGCGTCAAGACAGGTTCACTGGACACAGAGGAGTGTTAGGCAGGGTGCAGACTGTGTTCCACTGCCTGGGCTGCATCAAACAGGGCTGTTAGGTGGCTAAGAGATTCAGAGTCACATTTTGACTGCCTGTCCCATTTTTGAAGCTCGTGCAGCTGTGTCTGTGATGTTGCAGCAGCTCAGCATAGCTACCAGCACAGCAAAGCCAGGCCAGCCATGTGAGCCATTTCCTCACTGCTTCACTGGTCTGGTCTCAGGCTTTTCAGCAGTACCTCATAACAGGACAAGGAACAGTGGATATAAGCCGTAACACAAGGGGCTCCTCCTCAACATCAGAGAGAAAACTTCTTCAGTGAGGGTGCTGGAGCCCTGAAGGAGGCTGCCCAGAGAGGCTGTGGAATCTTCTGTGGGGGCTTTCAAAGCCAACATGGCTGTGGTCCTGTGTAGCTTGCCCTGGATGACCCTGCCCTGGTGGAGGCCCAATGATTTTCAGAGGTCCCTTCCAACCACTACCATTCTGTGGTTTTCAGTGAAGGGTAAGAGGGCAGGATGTCACTGCTGGCACAGGTACCACCCCAGTCATCCCCTTGTGCCAGAGCAGGCAGCAGTTCTCCCTCTGAGGCTGTGCCCTCTGGACAGATCCCTGTCTGCTCACTACTGCAAGGCTCCTTCAGCAAAATACTACAGGAACAGCAGCGCTGCTTTCAAGGGTTTGAACAAAAGAGGCTCTCTGCCTCACAGGTGCCATTTCAGGCAATGGAACGGTTAATTACACCGTGTTTGCAATTAATCACAGCAGGCCCGGTGTTCTGGTGTCCTGACCTCACCATGTCTTCTCCCAGGCAGTAGCAGAGTACCACAGAGGGACAGGGATGCCCCTACTGAGGCTCTGCTCTTAGCAGTGCTTCTGCCTCGTGATTGCAGGCAGCAGGCAAGAGCCATCGACCATCCCTCAGTGTGAGACAAGCACTTGACACCAGAGTTTTGATTCACTGAATTATCGAATGTTTAATTTATTATGCAAGCAAGAGAAACTGTCCACAAACAGTCAGTTACTGTACAGCTGTAAGCACAATGCTTTCAGGGCAGTTCTGATACTTGACTACAAGGCTACAGTTTTTTCCTATGAAATCTCAGGTATTTCAAAATATTCTACATGCACAATTTGTTCTTGTATTAAAAACCTTATACTCCAGATACTTAGTGCTTAAGAAAATGCACCTTTGACTAAGACCAGGAAATTAGAAGTTTTTTCTTACTGCAGGACAAAAATATTACGGGCTGTTGACTTCTTCCTTTACTTCAACATTTCAGAATCTTGTAAACTAATTTTTTTTAAAAAGCTTTCATTTGGCAAGTTTACATTTCTTCTAAGAGCTCACACTTGAGAGCAACAAACTCATGTTTTAGGGTATCAGGACCTACTCCAGATCAAAGCAACCCAAATTAAAAACAAAACACCACCCACAAATAAAAAAAAACAAAACCCCACATCAAACATCTCCTCCCCCCCACCCCAAACACCAGCAAAACCTGATGCTTACATTCCAGTTCTGGTAGCAGGTAACCCAACATCCCTGCCCAGGCTCCAAGAGTGCAAACAAGCGTTTTTGTGTCTGTCTCTGTGCTTTTCTTCTATCCCCAAGAGCTCTGGAGGCAACATTTTTCCCTGAACTACCAACATGGGATGAGCAGCCTGGCCCAAGCTGTGCACAGCAAAACAAACAGCCTCACACAGCAGGCACACGCAGCTGAACGCCACTGCCTTGTCCCATGAACAGCTCTTCTGCCCCTCCCCACCAGTGTCTAATGGTGCTGCAGTGACAGAATGACCAACCTTGCAGCAGAGCACTGGGAAATGCACTCGCTGCCACCACAGGCACTGGGCTATCACCTTACTGGCTTCACACAGGAGTTTAGCTCTTCTGGACACTGCTGTCTGTAGACATTCCTATAGAGATCTCACTTGTGCAGTTTGTCTGCACCTGCTGATGGAAGGATTCTTGCACTACACAGGGTGATGAATATGAAAACCCATGCATTTAAACACATAGCACATGCTCTACAGTCAAACAGAGATTTCTGTTTTCAGAAGTACTGTAAAATTTACCAGCTGATGGCACCAGGTGAGTGGTTTAACACTCGGACTTGATCACCTTGAGGGTCTTTTCCAATCTAAACAATTCTGTGATTCAATGGCCAAAACCAAACCAGTTTAAGGAAACCCAAAGTATGAGCCACCAGCATCCTTTGCTGTCAGTGCAGGCTTTCATCTGCCCGTGTAAGCATTTGCTTCAGACAGTTTTACATGGTTCTGAAAGGTTAAGAATTCATCTTTTCAAACATAACAGCAAAATGAACTATTTTCTTTTTTTAAATTTTGTTTTGATGGTCTAAAAATAATCCAAAGCTCACCAACTATTTTTTTTTTTTAATGAATTAAACAATACAAGGCTGTATTATTCAGAAAGACAACTGGAACAACTCCTTCCACCAGGTGCAGCTGCAAGGCAGATCACATGCAACCACGAGCAGTGCTGCATGAAGTTTAGTGGTCAGAGAGATGAGCTCCCATTGCAACTTTCCAACTGCTGCTGAAAAGGAGCAACCGAATAAAAATCTAAGGCTGTCTACTTATCCAAGCTTACTACAAATATAACCAGAAGTCACATTTCTACAGCTTATGTGGATAGAATCTATCCTAGCACACCCCTGCAGGACAGGCATGAAAGCACAAAGATGACCACCAAGACCTTTACACCAGGACAGCTGCCAGGCCCCGGCTGCAGGGCAGGACTGGCAAGTCCCTGCTTGTGGTGTCTGGGTGAGGTGACAGCATCCCTCTGGAGTAAGGGTTCCTCACGCCGAGTGAAGGTTGGTGTGTGGTGCTTCAGCACAACACTCTTGTGAAAAACAGCTATCATGAGGTAGAATTAAAAAGGAACACTCAGTGCATATTGACAGGTGTGGAATTGAAGTCCTGAAGGAGCTACTGGTTCAAGGGGGTTCTGGTGGGAGAAAAAACAAAACCTGCCATGAAAACAGACCCAAGAACTGCTTTGATTTCACTCATGCTGTTTGGCCTCCAAAGCAAACACAGCTAAAGCCTATGAGAACAGCAAGATTCCCTCAGCACATCAGCTGTTGTCCTTTCAATGATGTCCCATAAACCACTGAATAAGGAGAGGAAAGAACAGCCTGGAAGTAGATAGAGCTCTGGGGAAAAAGACCACAGCCCCCAAGGGGGATGGGGGAGAACCTGTTTTTTTATTAGTTAGCTTTATCAGGCCACAGCCTCCAGCACAGGGGAGAGCAGACACATGCAGGTGTTCAGAGCCATACCACATCCCCTTCCAAAATGCTTGAGAACAGGAACTTCAGCTCTGCCACTTGACTATCATCAGGAACATGGCATGCAAAATTCTGCCACACACTGCTGCTGGTCTGAGTGGGATATGTTCAAGGTGTTTTCTTTCCCCTCCCCAAACAGCTTAGCTTTAGACTGCATTCCACAACTGTCCTCAAGTTCTTCACACCTTTCACTGCCACCACAAAGTCACACACAGGGTAACTGCCCCCTGAACTGCTTCCGACAAACTACGATTCAGCTGCACGTGGGGTCACAGGTTGTCAGACACACAGGAGGAGCTGGGTGGCAGTGATGTGTCCCTGTCTGGTCTGAGGGACACTGACAGATCTGCTCAGTGACTAGGCCTCATTTTTCATGGCTTGGTCAATTAA
>VWZI01012379.1:1786-18086 GCA_013396835.1 Psilopogon haemacephalus | reverse complement strand
AAAAAAAAAAAAAAAAAAAAAAAAAAAAAATCACCTTTTTGAAAACTGCAGTCCTTGCACAGTTCCAGCAGCACACAAAGGGTGTAAGCAGCACTCAGTGAACAAGCAGGGCCCCTCCTCATTTATGATTTCATCACTCTGCTCTCCAGCTCCACGCAATGGCTTCAGCAGCAGCCTGAGCGCTCAAGAAATGCTACAGATGCTGCAGCCTGGCAGTGGCTGAGAAGACCATGGGTATCTTTCTGCATTTTAAGTTAACTGAGTACATTTACATAAAAAAAATATTCCCCCTCCTCTAACTGGGATGATATTCTACAGAGACACTATCGTCAAATAATTCTGTTAAAACCCCCATGAGAACACTAGGTTTAGGGCTTATCAGGCAGTGTCAAGTCTCTCAGCTGCACACACCTGACTATATGAGTGTAGTCTTTCAGCAGCCAGCTGCTAGAAATTATGAAAATCAATTCAGGACTAATCAGCTAGTCCTCAGATTACCAAATCCCCAATACTGAAGGCTTTGTGTTAAGAAATTCTTTAAATGAAAACATAAGATTTTTTTTCCTCATAATGCAGAGGGGCCTTCACCACCACCTACACAAATTCAGAACTAGGATGGAACGGTCAGGTTCACACACTTGCAGCTCTCTCACCCTGGTGGATGTCTCCTTGCTCCCAAAACACAAAAGCTGCAAAAGGCTTTGTGAGAGCTTCAAAGTGTGCTCCATCGAGCCACAGACAGCGACGCTGCACTCCAGAAAGTGGCGGCCCCACCTAGGTAAAGCTTCCTGCTGAGGTCAGGGTGATTGCTCAGCAAGACCTTAGTGAAGCACCAAAACCCCCAAAGTCCTGGAACTAGTAAGTGATGAGATTGCTACAAGCTCAGATGTATGAGATCGCCATCAATGCATTTACAAGGTTAGCCCTATTCACTGGAGGGGTGGAGTCTTGGCATTCATTCTTTGTAAGTGATTTAATGCTGAACATTAACAGTTTTCACATCTCAGGGCAAGCCCAGTTAAATCCAAGCAGACCTTACTGTAGACAGGCATGCTTTTAACCCATCACCAAACCAACAGTCCCCCTGTAGAAAGGCTTTTCTGGTGATGATATGGACATGACCTGGGCCAATTCCTCTGACAACAGCGGTGCAGGCAAAGTGTGGAAGAACAGTCACGTGGAAAAGAGCCTTAACACCAGCAGAAGATTCTGCAGCATTAAGTTTCAAGCATGGGATGAAGGTTTATGTCACTGTTGTGGAAAGCTCCCTACAGCAGCAAGTCTGGAGGCAGCAGTCACAGCCAAGGACAGCCCCACTGTACCCGGCATTCAAAGAGTTCTTCTGTGGAGATCATTGGGCAAAGTCTTTACCCAGTCAACTCCTGCTTCCCTGCTCCAGTCTTTTCCTACTAAATTGAGGAAGAAAAAAAAATTAAATGCAGCTACATCTCCATCTAGAACTTCTTAGTATGTGCAATCACAGAAAAAGGGATGTTTTAAGTGCAGAAAAACATTACAGAGTTGACTCTTAGCCAACCACAAACAACCAAATCTATATATAAACAAAAGCAAATTTCTCTTTTCTTTTTGACAGTAACTTGTGGTATTAGTTACATAGAAAAGCAGCTCATTATCTCATAACTATCCTCCAGTAGTTTCAGTGAAAGAAAAGGCTGAGGAAGTCCAAGTGCAAAGTCCACCTCCTTTGGAACAAGGAGGGGTCATGCCGGGAGAGCCTGAGCAAGCTCCGGTGGAGCTGCTGCCCCTGTCCCTCCACATGTGTCCCAGGTAGCTCAAGTGGCAGTGAAGGAACTGCCCATGAGCACTATGGTACAAACAACCCAAACAGTGACTCGGTGGCACAGGATCAGCAGGAGCAGAGGTCTCACTGAACACGGAAGGAGCTTGTGGATGCCAGACTGGAAACTTCTTCCACTGCTGCTTTCAGTAACCATGGTCTCCTCTGTATCTAGAGACTTCAGAAAACACACTTCAACTAAACTGAAGTAAAAACCACAAACATCTGAAGGTCCTGCTGATGCAAGATGCGCCTAGAACTTTGGCTGATAGAGAGAAACACGTCCACTAAGGCACCCCGAGGCAATCTGACAGTGTGTTGGAGAGAACTTGGTTGTCAGGACCACGTCATTGTGGGAGTAGAGGGAACGAATTTCTTTCAGGGGACTGGCTTCTTTGGGCAAACAGTCAACGAGTTCGCTGCAGTGGGCATCAAAGCCCAGCAGGCGGATCCCGAAGCCGTGCGGGGATGAGATCATGCGGCCGTCGGGGCTGAAGCAGAGTTCTTTGATGTAGCCCCGGCCCACGTTGGCTTCCTCGACGCAGTGAGTCAGCCGCAGGGAGCAGCGTGGCGAGACCGGGTGCACCGGGTCCCCTTCCTGGAACTCATAGACACAAGTCCACTAGAAGGAGAGGAGAAAGGAAGGTTGAAGGAATGGGGAAGCACTTCAAGCACTCATCCTCCCCCAGCTGCAAGCTCAGTGATGAGCACGGCAGTGGCCAGTGCTGCTGTGCGACCGAGAACAGTTTGCTTTCTTGGCACCTAAGCAAAACAGCTCTCTGGCATCAGTGCTGCTTTTTTAATTAAATGGGTTCTGGATATCATCTTTTAAATCTATATTTCATCTGGAAAGAGCAATGTCTAATCCTTTGGCTATGCATCTGCTCCGATTTAGTAAATGCTTAAATTAAATCTGCAGCAAAGCAGAGCCCAGCCTGCTGTAGTTTAAAACTGACCATTGGCATTTTGTGCCCTTAATTTCCAAAGGGAACAAATCTGCCAACAAGAGGGAATTAGACCCCTGAAGCAATCTTATGACCATTTCTGTAGGCAGCCCATTTGTTTGGAGATAGGGATTTCAGAATGTGCTCCAATGATCTCATCTCAAATGAAAGGCAAAAACAGTTCCATCACAGTGGAAGTCTCAGTTTCAGCCACAAGATAAAATAAATATTCTTAGCCGAGTCCCAAATATTCTACTGAAATAGAGACAAAGGGAGCATTACTGAAGTGTGTTACCAGCAGAGAGCAAGGGAAACTCTAACCAGGCCTACTGTCAGTAGCACTTAACCCAACAGAGTATTTGTGTTTGAAGGAGCTTCTGCACTGTGCACCCCTTTGGTGTAATTTACAGAACCAGCCTTAGCATTTCCTACAAATCTGCTATGCTTCCATTCAGCCCTCTACATTCCTGTAGGAGGTGACCGTTACAAAGAGTGGCTTTCTTCAAACAATCCCTCCCAGACAAATAAATAAACCCAAAACAACCCAAATTCACATTAACCATCAAATTAACAAAACCATTCATCATAGGCCAATTATTCAAAGAATTCTTTATAGTTTTGGAAAAATAAAACAAAGTGATCTACACCACTAATTTTGAAATAAACCTAGAGTGGTAGTGTGCTCAAACCCTTCCTCCCCACTCAGAGAGTCAGGGATGGGGAAAGAGAAGAGCACAGAAAGGAGGCAGAAGACACCTTCCCGTCTAGGGCCAGGGTCAGTGCACATGGACCCTTTCGCCACATGTCAGAATCCTGTGCTTTGGCAAGCCTGAGATGCCATAGGCTGAGGTGCCCTCTTCTTTCAGTGGTGTTTTGGCAGTGATTACTCCAAGACATTGAAAGAGAGAGCGATGAAAATTGCATGCTCTTCCCTCACTACTGAAGCTCACTCGGTCTGGCCTTCTGCATCTCACTTTTGGACATCAGCGTTCTTTAAAGGCTTTCCAGAACAGGGGACCATAAGAGGAATGCTACAGCTACCAGCAACACTTGGTGAGTAATGCTGGAATACTTCCTAGAGTCTGCCTGGCTCTTACCAGTGAAGACATTCACCGGTTTCTGGATTTTATCTTTTCCAAACACTGTTCCTCAACTATTGCAACCCTTCCTGTATTCTGGAGACATTCACAATGAAGCAATGACACTGTACATAATTTTCATAGTTTGCATACATTTACTTATGGGGCAGGGCTTGAATGAATAAATAATTTATATTTCCATTAGCTCTCTGCCTCATCCACACTTTATTTTGTAACAAATTTCATAACACCTAGGACACAAGGGTGCTTGCAAGAGTACCCAGGTGCAACCCAGGTGTAACACAGGTGTCTTGAAGGCTCTGGCTGAGCTTTAGGTTGTGAGTGAAGCTGGCAGTTAATTCTTCAAAAGAAAAGTGCTCCCCAACACAACCTGCAGGCTCTTGCTTTTTATGTACAGCTCTTGAGGAGGTTCTGTCACTAGTTCTGCGCATCAGAATTACAGACTGCTCGTCTTAAAACAGGGTCCTAGTGCAATACAGCAGCTAGTATATGACACTTCACAACACAATTCAACACCAGCCTTGAAGTCCACCATCACCTAGTGCTTCAAGGGAAGGCCTGAAATGGATTCTGCCAGGACAACCACTGACATTCTTTTTGGATTCAAGTTGCCCAGATTTAGTATGGGAGTTGAGACTGAGGCATTTTGATGTGACAGCCACCACTGGAGGTGATCACATTCAGAATACAGCATGGCAGTTTTCAGGAGATGCAGACATAAGCCATGAGATTTTTTCACAGTAGTGCAGAAGCAGCCTCTGGAAAGCAGCAGCAGGAGCCTTCATCCCTGGAGCACCAACAGAGGCAGAAAATATTACAAAGACACTCAAGGAGTTCAGAGAAGATTCACTGCTCAACTTAGTTCACAGTCGCCAGAGCACAGCTCTCTAATCCTCTGACTCTTCTGAGTTCAGGCCTTATATATCTTGGCAGGTACTTACTTTTAAGTGACATGCTTGGCAGTAGAGCTACTGCTTGAAAACTGTAAACTGTATTCTGCAAAAGAGCTGGGTAACAAGAGTACTGTATGTGGGATTCAAAGTCATACGAGATGATCAGAAAAAGGGAAAATTCATAATCTTGGTGTAAAATTAACGCAATTGTAAGCAGAAGTAACCGACTAGCTTATCCAGATGCAAATTTACTCCCACATAACTGTATGATTGATACCTTCTAATCAAGGTATTTCTCAAAGGCACCCTTGTTTTACCTCCTGGTCATCTGTATTGCTCGAGCACCGAAGAAGCGTAGCCCACCCTTTGGGGTGCAGCTGTAGTGACGTAATGCAGTTGCCTCGATCTCTTTCTCCAGGAACCTCTGGTGTTAAGACCTCCAAGCTATTTCTTGGTGACACACCTGGAAGGAGAAGTCATCTGTGTCACTCATGTCTATATAGTGACCTTCTCGCTCATCAGCAGTCTGCTGCTGAAATGAGGTCATACATGTGACAGACACCTGCACCTGGCTAATGGAAAAGATGCAGCTTTAAGAAATGATAAATCAAGAGAGGGGATGTGAACAACTGCACCTAATACCACTGGGCTCAGCCATGATCTCAGATGGCTTCTGTTGTGAAATTGGCCTTCCAAGGCCTGCTATTAAATCTCCTCACATCATGAAGTCAGAGGTAACTCTACAGGCACACACACTTTTCATTAGCACCAGCTCTGAACCGTGGGTTTTCTGTAAGGATTACTGGATCTTTAAACTTATGTCCTTTCCATTTTCTTCTTTCCCTTCTCCCCATCACCCCAGAAAACTTCTCACAGGTACATCACACCTGGATGCCAATCCAGATGAGCCTACTCCTTCCACATAACAATGTTTGCAGACCTCACATCTAAGAACAGTTAAAACTTAGGACCACACTTATTTTAAAACACACATGGATTCAAAGAGTATTTGCCCATTTGTCCAACTCACGCTCATTATGAAAGCATGCCCTAGGCCCAGAAGAAATCTACTTGTTGCAGGGTCACCAGTTTTCATGATCTTTTCCAGTGGTAATTCGTTGGTTTAACAGAAGTCACAGAAGCACAAATCTTACATAAGTTACAGAGACAAAACCACATTTTTTCACTATTATACTCTGGCCTTTCTTGAGTATAATGAATCAAAGTCTGTGCCTTTTTGCTTTTTTTTTCACAGTCTTTCTCCTACCTTCTCGCTGGGAGGACCTAGACATGTGTTTCTCAGACAGAGGACTGGAATCATTCTGGTGACATGGTGAACCCACAGCTCGAAGGCCAGAGGAACCCGATGACGAGATGATGTCTGCAAACAGCAGCACCCATGTGAGTACAATCAGGCACAGCCCTTTTGCTGTGCAAGCCCCTCACTTAACCCTCTTGGAAATGTTACAGAAAGGGCAAGGTCAGCACTTTGTTATAAAACAATCTCAAAACACAACACTTTTCAAAGCTCAGTTTTATAGTTTAGAAGCATTACTCTGCACCTCATACCAAACACTAGCAGTACAGCAAACTCTACTGGGAGTATGTGCTGGTTTGAACCAATTGGAGGATTTTAATAAGAAATTGTACTATAGGTTGAGAAAGGAAAACATTCCAGTTCCTTCTTCACTCATAGGTTACTGGAAAATTCACTAAAGGTACAACCCAAAGATAAGACAGACTGTTCTGCACCATGCTGGCTGCTGCAGCTCTCTCACTGCCTTCTTAGCTGGATCTGTGTAACTTCACTAACTACTTTCCTGCTGCTAGCCCCTACGGCTGATCTACCTTCACTTATCTGGCACATAAGACAGATGGTGAGATAAGACTGGGAAGTGGGAGGAAGGTGGTAGGGCGGTTGGAAATCCCTCCTAGGGATTCTGGTCTCTGGGAAGGGTGTGGTGTTTCTGCACTACCTTTTTTTTAACTGTATATATCTGTAAATAGCTGTTATATATTGTAAATATCTGCTTGTATATTGTGCAAAGCTGTAAATATAAAGCTTCATTTTCTCAACTTCCAGACAACTGAATTCTAGCCTGGGTTATTTCAAAGTGTCAAGGGGCAGGGAACTGCTGAAACACCACAGAGTAAAAGGTGAGCTATTGTTCTCCCTCCTTGTGAACTGTCACTACCAGAAGCTGGGCTACGGATTTGTCTCCAGGCCTGGCACCAAATGGCAGACTCTGTCAGTACTTTGTTCCTGTCACAAAGCAGGAGGAAGCAAACTTTGCCATTTCAGAGTACACAGTTCTGTAAGCCTGTTGTCGAGACCACCAAAGCACTGCATAGCTGCCATCACCAGCTGCTGGTGCTCACCCAGCATGGGCAAAGTCTCTTTAGACAGAACCAAGGACCGCAAGTAACTAAAGCCAGAGGCTGCCAGCCCCAGGTAACAACAGTCTGCAGCTCATTTAGGTATGGACTAAATTAGACTTCCCCTGCCACACCAGTGGCCATTCACCTGGCCCACTCCTTCCCACTCTCTGTGGCCTAGCTGAGGATGGCACCATGGCAAGGCCCCTGCAGCTGCTGCTGGGGCCAGGACAGAGCACTGGGGGCTTCACCACCATGCTTGTCACCTGCCTGGCTGTTTACCCACTCTGACAGCTACAAATAGTGGGACTGCCTCACCCACATACACCCTCTCCATCCCACCAGGGATGCTGCACTGGGTCACCCACAACTGTCGCTGGGACTTTTATTTGACACTGATGGTCTGGAGCAGGAGTAGGTCCAGAGAAGGGCAATGAAGCTGGGGAAGGGCCTGGAGAACAGGGCTGGGGAGGAGCAACTGAGGGAGCTGGGGGTGTTTATTGTGGAAAAGAGGCTGAGGGGAGATCTCATTGCTTTCTACAGCTCCCTGAATGAGGGCTGAAATGAGGTGAGGGTTGGGCTCTTCTCCCAAGGAAGAAGTGCTGGGATAAGTGGAAATGGCCTCAAGTTGTAACAGGGCAGGTTTAGGTTGGACAAGAGGAACAATTTCTTTGTTGCAAGAGTGGGCAGGCACTGGAACAGGAAGTGGTGGAGTTACCATCCTCTGGAGCTGTTCAAGAAATGTGTGGACATGGCACCTGGGGACATTGTTTAATGACCATGGTGGTGTTGGGTAAACAGCTGGACTCAATGACCTTAGAGGGCTTTTCCAATCCAAGCAATTCTATGACTCTAGATAAGGAAAATATATTTTACCAGGAGGGTGCTGAGACCCGGCTCCAGGTTGCCAGAGAGATGGTAGATGTCCCATTTCAGGGTGGGTTGTCTGGGGCTCTAAGCAGCCTGATCTGGTTGAAGATATCCCTGCCCACTGCAAGGGAGTTGGACTAGATGACCTCTAAGGTACCTTCCCACCAGTCTATGATTACATGATTCTATATCCTGCAGTGCTGATGTCTTGACACTAAAACATTGCCCTAGACATTCTTCTGGGTCAGAACATGCCACTCAACAGTACAGACACACATGACCTCTGAAGAACAAAGTAGATACTGTAGCCAGGAGGTCCTCAGCAAAACTCTTCCAACTCCACCTCTGCCTTCTTTTGCTAGCTAAGTGCAGCCCATAAAATACCTCTAAAAGAAGCTGCTGCAGACTTTTTTTCCACAAGCACTCACCTGAACTTGATGCAGTTCTCCTAGCTCTCAAAATTGGGTAGCTGCCAACCTCTAATGACTTGTTTAGATCAAGGTCATGCAAGATGAGAAGATATCCAGAGGAGGTCGAGATCAGCATTTTGGAACAGTCTGGAGTCAGCCTCATGCGCATAAGAAAGCGGGTGTGAAAAAACTTCTTGTGGGGACATCCATCTTCTGTGCACCTAGACAGCAGAAACAGGACAAGAAACATTTGCAGCTGGCTTCAGCTCAAGTCCCTAAGAGTGTCTTAGAAGAGTTCAAGATGTGCTGGGCATCTTCTGGAGCACAGATTTTAATGCAATGGCAGAAGCCAGTTTTTAAACCATCAACAAACACAACTTTTTCAAACGCTAAGAGCTATGTTTTGGCAGGCCAGCAACAGAAGCTTTCTCATTACCTGCTGGGCCACACAAAGGTAACACAAGCTCTTTAAGGGCTACAAACCAGTGACAGTATTTAAGAATGCACCATAGCATCATTCAGTGGAGCAGCTTTTCTTTATATGGGAGAACCCTATCCTGGTGTGTCCTAGGAACAGCTCTGCCAGTGCCATGTACCTGTTGGTGTCCCAAATGATGACATTCCCATCAAAGCCTGACGTTACCAGCAGCCTGGTGTTGGTGTCGTACTCTATGTTCTTCACCCAGCTGGTATGGCCATGCAGTGTGCACACCTTGGTGTTCAGCTTCCTCAGGTCCCAGAGGGCTATGGTGGTGTCATCTGAGCAGGTGGCAAACAGTCGATTATCCAGAAACCTGCAAGTGAGAGAGGAGGGCTCTGCTTGCTGCCTTTGCTTCATTCAATGTTCTTAAGCAGGAGCTTAAGCCAATAAAGGAATAGAGTGGCCACGTACAAAAAAAAAAGTTGTAACACAGCAGAGTGTTTTCCAGCAACAGAGTTTATCAAAAAGCAGTACTGTGGGGGTATGAACCAGTGGCACATCTGTAGTAGCAACCTAGTACCACCGAAACACAGGCTTTGTTGGGGTTTTTTTGTCCTGTTTTCTGCATGGCTTTTTAATTAATCATGTAAAGATCACACAACTACCAGTGGAATAAATGCTCACAAAGAATTCTTAAACACCTAAATCAGCCACTCACCCGGTCAATAATCAGCCTTAAACTCACCCAGACTTGACAGACACCAAGGTCCTAGGGCTGGTCAGCCTTCAGACCACCAGTGAGATCTGCCTGCTGACAGGTGTTGAGAGTCTCTGCCACAGACCTCTGCTAGCCTGGGCTCCAATTCATGCCTTTCACCTTGCCTGTTTTTGCCAGGTCACTTCACTACTACAGACAAGCAGCTCTAGAATACACAGCAACTCTATCCTCATTCCAGCCTACAGGATTTTCTCTCAGCCTGCAGTTCATTAAACCCATATCCTCCTTTATTCTTCTCACTTCAGCCCATATATCCAATCTGATCCTCACTCTGCTATTCTGCACTTCCCCTCTTCCCCCCCATAAACAAATTCCCTGCACTCAGGAGCTTTTTATACTAAAGACTACTTTTTCCTACTCCTGCTGGAAATCTCCCACCTTCAGCCCTAGCAGCCACAAGCTCAGCCAAAACCTATGCTTTCTGAGCCTCCTCTGGTTAAGGCCAGAATGCTCCCTGCTCCACACCACCCAATGCTGCTCCAAGCCACATGGCTGCATGGCATCAGAACAGCCAAAATCCCTCATCAGATCTTGACTCCCTGGCACAGGCAGAGCACGGCACTTAGCACAAGTTCTGCAACAGGACTACATAAGCAGGGGCCTGTTCTTCAGCTGATCATGGACCACAGCAAAGCCACCGTGCTGCACACACTCAGTGTCAGGCTGTCAGAATGCTGGGGAGGAATCAAAGCCCCGTTGTTATCACAGACTAGAATCATAGAATGTCAGAGGGTAGAAGGGACTTCAAAAGATCAACTACTCCAACTCCCCTACCAGGGCAGGATCACCTATACCAGATCACACAGCAACATGTCCAGATGGGTTTTGAATATCTCCAGAGAAGGAGACTCTCCCCTGGCCAGCCTGTCCAGTGTTCTGTCACCCTCACATTGAAAAAAATTCCTCCTCATGTNAAGAGAGATGCTCCATTTCCTTCATCATCTTTATGGCTCTGTGTGGATTCTCTCAGGCAGTTCTATGTCCCTCTTGAACTGGGGGGCCCAGAACTGGACACAGTACTCCAGATGCAGCCTCACCAGGGCAGAGTAGAGGGGCAGGAGAACCTCTCTCGACCTACTGGCCACAGTCCTTCTAATACACCCCAGGATGGCATTGGCCCTCCAGGCCACCAGAGCACACTGTTGGCTCATGGTCAACGTCCCATCCACCAGGACACCCCAAATCCTTTTCCCCTTTGTTGCCTTCCAACAGATCAGTCTCCAGCCTACACTGACACTGGGGTTGTTCTTTCCCACATGCAAGACTCTACATTTGCCCTTGTTCAATTTCATTCCATTCCTTCCTGCCCAACCTTCCAGCCTGTCCAAGTCTCACTGAATGGCAGCACAGCCTTCTGGGGTGGCAGCCACTCCACCCAGTTTGGTGTCACAAGCAAACCTGCTGGCAGTGCTCTCTGTGCCCTCACCCAGGTCACTGATGAATATATTGAGCAGAACTGGTCCCAGTGCTGACCCGTGAGGGACTCCACTAGACACAGGCCTCCAACTACACTCCATTCCTTTGACCACAACCCTCTGGCTTCTTTCCTTCAACCAGTTCCAAATCCACCTCACTACCTGATCGTCCAGAATACAATGCCTCAGTTTAGCCAGAAGGAAGCTGTGGGAGACAGTGTTAAATGCTTTAGAAGATGGATTTCCAGAGGCCCTTCCTAAACAGATCTCTTGCCACCCCCCAGCATGGCCACGGCACACCTGAAAAACATGACATCTGCACCAAGCACACTGAGCAGCTAGACCCATGGCTTTACATGCAATACAGAGGGGCTTTTCCAAGAGCTCTGGCCCAGCAGAGGAATTGTCCCACTTACGGCTTGGTTTATGAGCCACCTGTCTGGCCATGCTGGAAACATCGGCCAGATGGACATCTGAATGCTGCCACTGGTAGCTCATTTCCCTAGAGCCTTAATTTCATTCCACCTTTGCGCAGCTAATGACAGGACAAGAGGTAACAGGTTTAAACTGAAAGCAAGTAGATCCAGATTAGACATTGGGAAGAAATTCTTCACTATGAGGATGGTGAGGCACTGGAACAGGCTCGATGAGGTCTTGAGCGTCCTGATCTAGTGGGAGGTGTCCCTGCCTATGGCAGGGGGTTGGAACTGGATGATCTTTGAGGTCTCTTCCAACCTAGACCATTCTATGATTCTATGATTCTACGTTGCCCAGAGAAGCTGTGGATGTGCCAGGCCAGGATGGATGGGGCTTTAAGCAACTTGGTCTAGAGGAAGATGTCCTTGCCCATGGCAGAGGGCAGGGACTATAGGATCTTTAAGGTCCCTTCCAACCCAATGAACTTTTGCTTAAGAGCCTGCCCAGTTTCACCACACCCCAAGAGCACCGCTGGCTGCAGAGCCAGGAGGAGCAATGCAAATGTCCTGCATCTGGGAAAGTTTTGTACCACCTGGACAGTCTCAACAGTCACCATCAAAAAGCTCATTTCTGCCCCTCCTTTCCCCACAGCACAGGGTAGGTGCATGAAGCCAGCACACGAAGCTGGGTTTTTCTAACACACAAAAGTGCAAGTGCAGAATTTCAGATGACCCTTGAAGCAGCTGCTGTACAAGTGGCACAGGCTACCCGAGTTTTAAGGACTCCTTTGGTGCAGGCGTGCACTTGAGATTTGAGTGGTTTGAATCCAACCCCAAACTGAACTAAAGCCCCAGATGACCCAAACTAAAGCCAGCAGAGTGAGCCTTTTGCTCTTCATTTCAACAGCTACTAACAGATCTGCACTTTTACAAAGTACCTTCATGCAGCAGTGAACTTGTGTCATCTGACTAATGATCCACAACGACCAAGAACTTTCTTGCCTTCTGAACAGTTGACAGGCTTGTCCCTATCTCATACAGGTGGAGAAAAGAGAAAGTGGACAAGAGCACAAGCCATAGCAGATGGGTTACTGCACTGACCAAGCTCAGTAGCTAGCCTGTCTAGGTGGCAACTTTTTTACCTTGGTAGAATCTCTGGTGTTCAGTCAAAATCCAAATTATGTGTCAGTCCTACCTGAAGCTGTATGAGCTAGGTCATAAACTGAACCTGAAGCAAACGCAAGACTTTTCAAAACCACCGAGTAAAGATAAGCATTTGTCTGAATGGATCTCTGACAATTTATCTACCCACGTCACACTCACTGAGACCGTCTCTGGGTAAAGAGATTTACCTTGCATTATACAGATCAGTTTATCATCCAGTTTCTGCCTTTTAGAAGGACAAAGCTTATGATTTTGCTTGGAATTCAAGCCTGTTGGAAGTGTCTAGAAAAAAAACACACCACCTGATAGAGAAGGGAAAATAAAACCTGTCTGGAAAGCACCAGAAGCAGCTGCACAAACACAAGAACAGTCCACATGGACTCATGTGGCAAGTTATCTCTAAGAATGGCATTTTATCTTTTAGACCTAAAACCAGGCCACATCATTGCGAAAACAGCAATGATTCCAGTGAAAAATAACCAGCTGTAATGGGAAGAACCCAACATTTCAGCTATTCAGGGTGAAAGTAAACACTTCCTACCTGTGTAAATCCATCAACTGCTGTTACCTAGGATGCTACAGGAAGCCCTACTTCACCCACCACAAACACGTTTCAGAAGGGAGATGGAAATACAAATGGTGTGAAACGACTTTCAAATAGGGAATCACCCAGCAGACAGTTAATTGAAGGTACAGATAAGGCAGGCAAAGAAAACTAACATTTAGAAAATAAATAGAGACTAACTTGTACTTGTCTTCCTACTTAAGGAGACAAAACAAACAAATACCCCAGGTGTAAGTTTTAGCTCAAACTAAACTAGGTTTTAAAGAACACTATTAAATACGCATTCAAACACTTCAAACACATCTGTGCCATGGAGCTCTGCCGTGGCAAAGCTTTAAGTAGGCTCAAAACCTGACTCCTGCTCCGGCAGGAGGGTTGGACTTCATGATCTTTAGAGGTCCCTTCCAGCCCCTAACCTTCTGTAATAATGTGAATTCAAGTGGAAAAAAACATCTGCTTTAGATGATTAAATATAAATCCCCAGTGACCAGGAGGCCCCTGGCAGAGGACCTCTGCAGGCTTCCTTGTCATAAGTACTTTGAGGCACCCACTGTAGTGCTCAGCAGCAAAGCTATTTGGTTTTGGTGCTTATTACAATAATTTGTGTAGACCACAGTGCCTGCAGTCCTGGTGACCAAGCAGAGACAGCATTCCTGGTGATGCCAACTGTGTATTACAGACTATTGTTAAGGTGACAACAACAAAGAAATAGAAACATACAGCCAAGTATAGAAGAGGGTGCCAATATACTGCAAAGACAAAATAAGAAGCATTTTGAAGGAAAGCAGAAGGTTTACTGAATGTTGCTAGGATGGACCTTAGTCTAGTGATGAATAGTAGACAGCACTTTTATGTAAACACAGAATCAACCAGGTTGGAAGAGACCTCCACAATAATCCATTCCAGCCTATCACCCAGCCCTATCCAATCAACTAGATCATAGCACTACATGCCCCATCCAAGTCTTTTTGTGAACATCTTCAGGGACGGTGACTCCAGCACCTCCCTGGGCAGCCCATTCCAATGGCATATCACTCTCTGTGAAGAACTTCCTCCTAATATCCAGCCTATACCTCCCCTGGCACAACTTGAGACTGTGTCCCCTTGTTCTGTTGATGGTTGCCTGGGAGAATAGACCAACCCCCACTTGGCTACAGCCTCCCTTCAGGTAGCTGTAGACAGTAATGAGGTCAACCCTGAGCTTCCTCCTCTCCAGGCTAAACAACCCCAGCTCCCTCAGCCTCTCTTCATAGGGCTGTGCTCCAGGCCCCTCACCAGCTTTGTTGCCTTTCTCTGGACACGTTCCAGTACCTCAACATCTCTCTTGAATTGAGGGGATCAGAACTGGACACAGTACTCAAGGTGTAGCCTGACCAGTGCTCAGTACAGGGGAAGGATAACCTCCCTTATCCTGCTGGCCACACTGTTCCTGCTTCAGGTCAGGATGCCATTGGCTCTCCTGTCTACCTAGGCACACTGCTGGCTCATGTTCAGCCTACTATCTGCCAGCACCCCCTGCCAGCACCCCGAAGTCCCTCTCTGCCTGGTTGCTCTCCAGTTACTCTGTCCCCGGCCTGTGGCACTGCTTGGGGTTGCTGTGGCCAAAGTGTAGATCCCTGCACTTAGCCTTGTTAAATCTCAACCCACTGGCCTCTGCCCACCCATGCAGCCTGTCAAGGTCTCTCTGCAGGGCCCTCCTACCTTCCAACACATCAACATCTGCTCCAAACTATACAGAAAAAAAGACATTAAGGATCAAGACCACCTTACAAAGACTCACAGGCAGCCAAAGTGGAAAGCAAGAAGAAGCTCTGAGCAAGAGAAGAGAGTGGCAGGAATTTTCAGGTCAGTTCCCAGCCAAGGAACAAGATAAATTTTCACGACTGGCACAGCTGAGTGGAACAAAGACAACAAAGTCAAGGAGCCTGCAAGAGAATGCTCCTGGTAAAACACTACCTAGACAGCCCTAAGCCAGAGCAGAGTGAATATAAGGGCTGGATACTGATACCATAACTTTGCTGCTCAGCTAGCTTCACCTAAAGCCTGAGTGCAAGTCAAGGGTAACCACCGCATGCAAGGCATGAAAAGCTGTACTAACTTACAGAAAAGCAAGTTCTCAATCTCTGTGTGTTTCAGACAGCCCCATCCTGGGCTTCAGCTTTTCTGAAAGGAATCCAGCTGATGAGAAACACTATCTCTTCTAGAAGAGGCAGACAGCTTGCAAAAAAAATCAGCTCACCTGCAGAATGTGCAGAGACATTGGCACCACAAGTTTTATCCAGCTCTTTTGAGGGGAAATTTTCAGACTTCTTCTACAGTTTTCTTGGGGGTTTGCGGTTTATTTTTTGAGTTTTAGGGGGTTTTGTTTATTTAGGGGTTTTTTTGTTTCTTTTGTTTAGTTTCTTTTTATTCCCCCCATCTGGTTTTGTTTTGCTTTTTTGCTTTCAGAATCTGAGTGAAGAGAGGCTGCAATCTTGTCATCAAGGTTAAAAGGTGTCTTAAGTTCACATCAAAGTCCAACCTCAGACTCAGAACAGCTTAAAAGTAACAGAATTTAAGAGAGAAAGCACTACTGATGATTTAAGCTCCTGCATTTGTTGTTTCCACTTTCATCCTCAGAAACAGAAAATGGGTGTGCATGTCCTGTGGTGACAGGATGAGGGGCAATGGCTTCAAACAAGAGAAGTACAGGTTGGATGTTAGGAACAAGTTCTTTAAGATGAGAGTGGTGGAACACTGCACCAGGCTGCCCAGGGAGGTGGCTGAGGCCCCATTCCTAGAGACAAATGCAAGGTGAGGCTTGAAAGGGCTCTGGGCAGCCTAATCTGGTTGAGGATGTCCCTACTGACTGCTAAGGGGGTTGAACTAGATGAGCTTCAGAGGTCCTTTCCAAATCAGACCATTCTATGACTCTAACAGGTAAAGGATTTAAACGATAAAGACCTCATGAGGCTCAGCAAGAGTAAGTGCAGAGTCCTGCAGCTGGGGAGGAACAAAACCTTGCACCAGTAGGGGGAGGGGTGTCCTGCTGGGAAGCAGCTACATGGAGAAGGACCTGGTGGACAATTATCTATGAGCCAGCAATGTGCCCTTGTGGCCAAGAAGGCCAATGGTGTCCTGGGGTGCATGCAGAAGACTGTGTCCAGCAGG